>WNWK01003039.1:60000-97500 GCA_009830355.1 Cherax destructor
AGTTTCTTGGCCTTTTGTGTATCCATATGTTTTCGCGCTACCGTCCACAAGATGAATATGAGATGCAAAATCTAATGAGATGCAAAATCTAATGAGAGGCAAAATCTAATGAGAGGCAAAATCTAATGTAATCAATTCTGTATCCAAGCACTCAGCGACCCTCTCTCTCTCTCTCTCTCTCTCTCTCTCTCTCTCTCTCTCTCCCACCTTTGCACAGATTTACATATTGCTACGATTTAGATAATGCAAAATGTATCACTATTTTATGTTACATCATACGGAAGCAGGAGTGACTTTAACAAGGTGTATATCAAAGGAAGCAACGACCCAGAAAATTGGAAGCTCTTTGATGCCATAAAGTCTGTACCGTCAGTATAATTTACTTAGAAAAAAAGAGCATGTGTGAGTACTTAATATTATTTACCATACACCATGCATAGCACAGAGAATTATTTAAGACCCATGGAGGGGATTAAGAGAAATATGGAGGGATTAATTGGGCATCATTTAGGGGATTAATTAAGAGAATGCTATAGAGGATTTAATTAGGAGGAACGCAAGGGTGGTTAATTTGGTAGGGTATGAAAGGAGTTAACTAGTGAGAGATTCTAGCCACATCATACTGTATATATAAATTTTACTATTCGCATACAATAAATAAATCTTCTAGACTTTAGACTGCTGGGGGGGGGACATGGAAGCACTCAGAATAGGTTAAGAGCCACTGCTCCAGCAAGTGCCAGATCATGCGGGGTATGTTGGTCTGCTGGACACAAGAAGCAGTTGATGTAATCAATGTACTTCCTCTTTCCTTCTCCTCCTCCTCCTCCTCCTTCTCTTCTTACCTACATTGTTTTATATACTCGTGTCAAAAATTGTCTGGTCTCCTGTGAAGACGTCACTAATTTCTTTATTTTTTTTTTTACCTCTCGTTGCTGTTTATGCAACTGATGACTCGTGATTTTTATGCCAGTCATTCTTCCTCTCACCTCATTCTCTCCACCTCTCATCTCACCTTTCCGTTTCCTCGTCCGACCCCTGGGCCCGTTCTTCTCCCAAAATTATTCTTTCCTTCCATTCTCATTTTCCTTTGTCATTCCTGCCAACTTTTCTTTTTTCTTCCCGTGAATAACGTTGAGATTCATATCCACTTTTTTTCACTTTTCTACCTAATCCATTTATTATCCAGTCTGTTCGTCGACACCCTTCTCCTCTCTCTCCCATCTTCCATTCTACTTGTGGTACTTTCTCCTTTGGTTTCCTTTTAGTCTTTTACATTTCAGTAATATGAGGACGGTGAACGACTCTGGGAGTACAAGTACCAGCCAGAGAGTATCACTCTATTACTGAGAGTCCTTTCATAATAACCTTGACCTCTGGTTCATCGTTAATTAAATTTTCGAGTGCTATGGTGTTAGTGTCTGTGTTCAGTAGCACAGTATCGTCGACACGGTCAAGGTAGCAGGGTGACAGGCAGCTACCGTCCAGAGTGACACTATCCTCCCGTCACGGGAGAGTCAATCGGAAACCTTATAGACTTTTCTTGCACTCTGGCAAGATGCTGATCTTTTCTTTGTGTCTCGTGAGTACGTAAGACGTGAGGAAAATTTTCCAAACTTCTGTTTACATTCAGTATACACTTACGTTGAATTTCCTGTGTCTTTCAATATATTTCTTGTCATTAAGAGAACAGGTCTCAGACCGAGGCATGGAAGCGATGACCCACAGAGCTATTAACAGATATAACAGATAACCTAACGGCATGATGCCACCGAGCCTGTTTGATGGGGCCGTCCTCAACCCACCGGAAACTATCCTGCCTCTCTCCTCTACATCCATTCCTATCCTGCCTGCCCCACCTTCATGCCTATCCTGACCGCCCTTACCTTCATGCCTATCCTGCCTGCCCATACCTTCATGCCTATCCTGCCTGCTACTCAGCAACAGTTCTGTTAATCACCCTCTGAGTCAGGGGCTTTAAGACTGAGTCGGGGAGAGTCAAAGGGGAGTTTTATATTGTAATTAACGCCGTCTGACCTTTGTGTTGTATTCCCTTCGGGAGAGATATAAAGAGAGACCATTCCTCACGCCTCTCCCTTGATGCTCGTTATTCTGTTATTTACTCCTCCCTTCTTCGAATTTGCTTCCTTATTGTGTTCTCTTCTTTAATGGCTCTCTTTATCCAGCTCTTTTTTTCGTTAGTTCTCTGTTATACAGGTTGTTCTTCAAGATACCAGCTTCCCTACCTTGTTCTTCCTCAAGTTCTTTGCACCCATGTTTTATTTTTACCTCCATTTCTCTCCTCTTCCTCCTTCTGCTGCTGCTCCTCCTGCTGTTGCTCCTGCTCCTCCTGCTCCTCCTGCTGCTGCTCCTCCTCCTGCTCCTCGTCCTCGTCCTCCTGGTGATGGAGTGGAGAGGCGGAATGGCCACACTGGAGATAAGACCAAAAAATATCGACGAAAAACTTTTGGAAAGGTTCAGAGTTGACCCTCCCATCCCCCATCACCTCTCTATCCCCATCAACCCTTGCCTCTCCTTCACCCCTCCCATCACCTCTCTATCCCCATCACCCCTTGCCTCCCCTTCACCCCTACCATCCCCATCACCCCTCTATCCGAATCACCCTCACCTCCTCATCACCCCATCCTTCCTCTCCCATCCCCAGCACCTTCTTCTCATTCCTATCACCTTTCTCCACCCAATCCCATTCTATTGCCTTTCTACTTCTCTAAAAGCTACCTCTTATCTTTCAACCTATCTACCCTCTATCTCACCCTAGTCAACCTCTCTCTCTCTCTCCAATATACCTTCCTTTTGCATCTTCCCTATTCTACCCCCATTTCTTCATCCTTCCTCTACCCCATTCTACCACCCTCTTTCTCTCTTCCTTCCATCTCTACCATCATCTCCTACTATTACCTCCTGCTCCTTCCTGGCTCGCAATTTTTCATGTAAGGAGAGTTCCCCTCTTTCTTCCCCTCTCCCATGTCCTCCCATATTTTTCAATACCTTCCCTCCCCCCTTTTCTCCTCTTAATTCATTTAACATATATATATGTAACAAGAGCAAGAAGAGTGTTGCTATTTAAGCCAAAATCGCAAGTTGTACCTATTCACCACGACATATATATATATATATATATATATATATATATATATATATATATATTAAAAATATATATAATAATATATATATATATATATATATATATATATATATATATATATATATAACAAATCGCCGTCTCCCATCGAGGCAGGGTGACCCAAAAAGAAAATACTTTCATCATCATTCAACACTTTCACCACACTCATACATAATCACTGTCTTTGCAGAGGCGCTCAGATACGACAGCTGAGAATAATCCCTCCCAGCTGTCACTATCCCAGACCCCTCCTTTAAAGTGCAGGCATTGTACTTCCCATTTCCAGGACTCAAGTCCAACTTAATCAATTAACTGGTTTCCCTGAATCCCTTCACACAATGTTACCCTGCTCACACTCCAACAGATCGTCATGTCCAAAAAACCATTCGTCTCCATTCACTCCTATCTAACACGCTCACACGAACAAGTGGTATTGAATCAATAACAACACTGCGACTAGCCGAGGATTCGAACCCATGTTGTTTTGGCCCGCCCCATGGTGAGCGAAAATCACACATGATATATATATATATATATATATATATATATTAATGTAAACTGTTAGGTGAGAAAGAAGAAGAAGAGTTAGGAATTAGAGATCGAGGAAAAAGAGGAAGAGAAAGAGGGAAGCAGGAGAAGTTAGGAAGTGATATAAAAGTGAGATGAAATATTAAAGAGGAAAGGAGGGAAGATGATGTATAGAGGCAGAGAGGGATGAAGAGAGAGAGAGAGAGAGAGAGAGAGAGAGAGAGAGAGAGAGAGAGAGAGAGAGAGAGAGAGAGAGAGAGAGAGAGAGAGAGAAGATATTGAATGACATATAGGAGAAATAAAAGTAATGGCGAGGGAGAGAAGGCTGATATATTTCTGGGGAGAAGAGTGAGATGTAAGGATGGGTTGGGCTTATGGGTGGACTGGGTGTCCTGGGTGGACTGGGTGGACTGGGTGGGCGGGGTGGGTCGGGTGGGCTGGAAGAAGAGTGTCCTGGCCAAGGTCCAAAAGAAAAAAAGCTGTTAAGGTCATTAAGGCTAAGATAATAAACTGTGGGAGCAAGAGGAAGAAAGAAGAGGAGGAGGAAAGAAGAAGGGAAAAGAAGAGGAGGAAAGAAGAGGAAGGAAAAAAGAGGAAAGAAGAGGCAGAGGTTAAAGAAGAAAGGAAGATAGAAATAAAGAAAACAGAAAAAGGAAAGAAAGGAGAAAGAAAAGAAGGAAGATAGAAAGAAGAAAAACAAAAACAGAACAAACAAAGAAAGGAAGGAAGATAGTAAAAAAGACAGAAGAAAGAAAGGAAAATAGGAAAAACAGAAAAAAAGTAAAGAAGGAACAAAGAAAGAAAATTAGGAGTGAAAGAAAGAAAAGAAAGTATAAATAAATAAATAAGCAAAAAAGAAATAAATAAACCAAAAAGAAAGAAGGGAAATAAATAAAGTACGAAAGAAATAGAGAAAGAAAGAAGGTAAATAAAGAAAAAAGGAAAGTAAGAAAAAAGGAAATTTAAAGAAAGAATATTAAGCCAAAATGAGTGAGAGAGAGAAAGAGAGAAAGAAAGGTCCCTCTCTGTCTCTCTCCAAGCTTTCGTTTGAAAGATATGCTGATGAGATAGAGAATGGAATTTTCTCATTAACGTTAAAAGAAGAGAATGGAGAGATGATGAATGATTCGGTGGGTGGGTGAGATAGTCAGGGTGGGAGAGATAGTCTAGGTGGAAGAGATAGTCTGGGTGGGAGAGATAGGCTGGGTGGGAGAGATAGTCTGGGTGGGAGAGATAGGCTGGGTGGGAGAGATAGTCTGGGTGGGAGAGATAGTCTGGGTGGGAGAGATAGTCTGGGATGGAGAGATAGTCTGGGTGGGAGAGATAGTCTGGACGGGAGAGAGTCTGTGTGGGAGAGATAGTCTGGGTGGGAGAGATAATCTGGGATGGAGAGATAGTCAGGGTGGGAGAGATAGTCTGGGTGGGAGACATAGTCTGGGTGTGAGAGATAGTCAGGGTGGGAGAGATACTCTAGGATGGAGAGATAGTCTGGGTGGGAGAGATTGTCTGAGTGGGAGAGATAGTCTGAGTGGGAGAGATAGTCTGGGTGGGAGAGATAGTCTGGGATGGAGAGATAGTCTGAAAGGAGAAATAGTCTGGGTGAAAGAGATAGTCTGGGTGGCAGAGATAGTCTGGATAAGAGAGATAATCTGAGTGGCAGAGACAGTTTGGGTGGGAGAGATAGTCTGAGTGGCAGAGATAGTCTGGGTGGGAGAGATAGCCTGCGTGGGAAAAATAGTCTGGGTGGGAGAGATAGTCTGGGTGACAGAGATAGTCTGGGTGGGAGAGATAGTCTGGGTGGGAGAGATAGTCTGAGTGACAGAGATAGTCTGGGTGACAGAGATAGTCTGGGTGCGAGAGATTGTCTGAGTGGCAGAGATAGTCTGGGTGAGATATATAGTCTGGATGGTAGAGATAGTCTGTGTGGGAGAGATAGTCTGTGTGGCAGAGATAGTCAGGGTGGGAGAGATAGTCTGAGTGGCAGAAATAGTTTAGGTGGGAGAGATAGCTATGGCGAAAAACATTTATAGTGAAAGAGACAGTTATGGTGGGAGAGACAGTTATGGTAGGAGAGACAGTTATGGTGGGAGAGACAGTTATGGTGGGAGAGACAGTGTCATATTCTTTCCTAGGTTCTGTTCGTACTTCCTATATTCCTTTATTCCACCCTTCATTCCTTTCTTCCTGCTTGCCTTCCTATCTCCCTTAATCCTTTCATCCTACCTATCATCTTTATCTCTCGCTGCCATTTGTACTCTGCCTTCCTCTTCCTCTTCCCATTCTTCAGTAGTGTATGTGACCTTCCCATCACTACTCTATCTCCTCCTCTTCCTCTACGTCAGTAGTATATATAACCTCTCCATCACTACCTTCCTCTCTGCCTCTTGCTTTCATCATTCACTTTCTCTTGAACTCTGACGGGAGGTGCAGTTCACGTCGGTCCTGGACCCTTTTTCATATCAATAGATTTCTTGATAATGGTCCAGGAAGGGACCGAAACACTAGCTCAACAATTGCCTCCAGTCTGCAGATTAACTGTGATTTCTTCCAGTCACAACACAGAGACTTTTATTTCTCCGTTTAGACGTTCCTTTCTCTTATTCCGAACTTTCTTTGCGTGAAAGTTATATTTCAGGGGTTGCCTACATTTAATTTCTTTCCCTTAACTCCATCCCTTTTACTCCCATCGTTCGCTATCCTAATTTCGTAAACAGTTGTACATTTAGCTGTTTTTGAAGAGTCGTCAGACGAGTGGTCGTCTTCATGCCATATTTTTGGGTTGAAATATTCTCAATCAGTCAAATGAAGTATTTACATTTAATCTAGAACTGAGGTACCCCGGTTTCTATTATTTTGAGAGCATCTCTGAATAGTGAGAACTACAGCATAGATACCCAAGTGCTGGGTGTTTATAACGACGACTGAGACGTATATACCAGTAACTGGGAGATACATGGAAGTAACTGGGAGATATATAGAAGTAACTGGGAGATATATAGAAGTAACTGGGAGATATATAGAAGTAACTGGGAGATATATAACAGTAACTGGGAGATACATGGAAGTAACTGGGAGATATATAGAAGTAACTGGGAGATATATAGAAGTAACTGGGAGATATATAGAAGTAACTGGGAGATATATAGAAGTAACTGGGAGATATATAACAGTAACTGGGAGATACATGGAAGTAACTGGGAGATATATAGAAGTAACTGGGAGATATATAGAAGTAACTGGGAGATATATAGAAGTAACTGGGAGATATATAACAGTAACTGGGAGATACATGGAAGTAACTGGGAGATATATAGAAGTAACTGGGAGATATATAGAAGTAACTGGGAGATATATAGAAGTAACTGGGAGATATATAGAAGTAACTGGGAGATATATAACAGTAACTGGGAGATACATGGAAGTAACTGGGAGATATATAGAAGTAACTGGGAGATATATAGAAGTAACTGGGAGATATATAGAAGTAACTGGGAGATATATAACAGTAACTGGGAGATACATGGAAGTAACTGGGAGATATATAGAAGTAACTGGGAGATATATAGAAGTAACTGGGAGATATATAGAAGTAACTGGGAGATATATAACAGTAACTGGGAGATACATGGAAGTAACTGGGAGATACATGGAAGTAACTGGGAGATATATAGAAGTAACTGGGAGATATATAGAAGTAACTGGGAGATATATAGAAGTAACTGGGAGATATATAGAAGTAACTGGGAGATATATAACAGTAACTGGGAGATACATGGAAGTAACTGGGAGATACATGGAAGTAACTGGGAGATATATAGAAGTAACTGGGAGATACATGGAAGTAACTGGGAGATATATAGAAGTAACTGGGAGATATATGGAAGTAACTGGGAGATATATGGAAGTAACTGGGAGATACATGGAAGTAACTGGGAGATACATGGAAGTAACTGGGAGATATATAGAAGTAACTGGGAGATATATAGAAGTAACTGGGAGATATATAACAGTAACTGGGAGATACATGGAAGTAACTGGGAGATACATGGAAGTAATTGGGAGATATATAGAAGTAACTGGGAGATATATAGAAGTAACTGGGAGATATATAACAGTAACTGGGAGATATATAACAGTAACTGGGAGATATATAACAGTAACTGGGAGATATATAGCAGTACCTGGACATATATAGCAGCAACAGAGACACATGTAGTAGTAACTGGGAGATGAATATCAAAAGCTTGTCCACAATCTGCACACTGCGATAACAACATACTAGAGAGAAACACATGGGGGAAAGAAGAGAAAAAAAGCCCTGTGAAAAAGAATGAAAGGCCACGAGTACAGTTATAAAGCATTGTGTCAACATGCGTGGTCCACGACTCTTCAACCGATTATACCAGCAGATATCGGAAACATCGCCGGAACGAGGGTAAAATTTTTCAAAAGGAAATTGGACTACCATTTCTTGTTAATTGCTCTGCAGCCGACCTGTGTGTGTGTGTGTGTGTGTATGTGTGTGTGTGTGTGTGTGTGTGTGTGTGGGTGGGTGGATGTTTGTTTTATAAGTCCCCAAACTGCAAAATTCCCTTTGTTACTCACAAACTTCCAAATTAGATTTCTGCTGGAATCTTGCCCGCAATCTTATTGTCTGAGCTGAAGATCACTCAGAGGTCAAGTTCAGGCGAAAAGTTCATTTTCTCTCTCATATCCTACCGAGTAAAACGCGGGCCAGGCCAGCATGTTCACCTCCTGCACAGGTCTCCTCTGAAAACGGCCTCAAATAAAGTAAATTCTCATTATTATCTTTATTTATTATTCTACTGTGTTTCAGGATCACTCATCTCCTTTATTTTCCAGAGATCAATTTTTTGCACAGTGATCGAGAGACCATGAAATCTCTTGGAATTTTCATGGTCATGCTGTGTGGTTGTATTACATGTGATATTGTTGTATATGTTGTATTACATGTGATCTTGTTGTATATGTTGTATATGTACATGTGATCTTGTTGTATATGTACATGTGATCTTGTTGTATATGTTGTATATGTACATGTGATTGTTGTATATGTGTGGAGGTGATCACTGATGCTCCACGGCTGTCAGGATAACTATGAAGGTGGAAGCTGCATGATAACCTTGATAACAAATAATAAAATAATAATAATAAAAGTTAAAATAATAACAGTCATTACAATAATAATAATAAAAATAAAATAATAATAATAATTTTAATAATAGTAATAATAATAAATTCAATAATAGTAATAATAATTACAGTAATAATAATAATAATAATAATAATAATATTAATAATAATAATTATTATTATTATTATTATTATTATTATTATTATTATTATTATTATTATTATTATTATTATTATTATTATTATTATTATTATTATTATAATTATTATTATTATTATTAATATTATTATTATTATTTTAATAATAATAATAATAATAATAATAATAATAATAATAATAATAATAATAATAATAATAATATGAATATGAATATGAATACGAATATGAATAATATGAATAATAATAATTATAATAACAATAATAATAATAATAAGAAAAACAGCAGCAATAACACCAACAAGAAAAAACAACAAAAACAAGAACAACGATAATAATAATAATAACAAAACAGCAGCAATAACACCTATAAGAAAAAGCAACAAAAACACTAATAATAATAATAATAATGTAGTCAACTTTGTTTAATTAACAGGAGTAAAGAATTTTTCAAATATTTGCTTCAACATGGAGAAAAACTTTACTCTTGATTTCTAACTTTAAGTCAGATTCCTAAGTTGTGTGAGTCTGCAAATTCCTAACATTAAACTTAGCACAGACTGCTGAGAGAGATCGCTAGGAATGTTTTTGTTTGGGTGGCTGGATAGTGGTTGGTTAGGAGGGGTGATGGGGAGATAGTGGTTGGTTAGGAGGGGTGTTGGGGAGGTAGTGGTTGGTTAGGAGGGGTGTTGGGGAGGTAGTGGTTGGTTAGGAGGGGTGTTGGGGAGGTAGTGGTTGGTTAGGAGGGGTGTTGGGGAGGTAGTGGTTGGTTAGGAGGGGTGTTGTGGAGATAGTGGTTGGTTAGGAGGGGTGTTGGGGAGATAGTGGTTGGTTAGGAGGGGTGATGGGGAGATAGTGGTTGGTTAGGAGGGGTGTTGGGAGATAGTGGTTGGTTAGGAGTGTGTTTGGGAGTTAGTGGTTGGTTAGGAGGGGTGTTGGGGTGATAGTGGTTGGTTAGTAGGGGTGTTGGGGAGATAGTGAATGATTAGGAGGGGTGATTTGAGATAGGAGTTGGTTAGGAGGGGTGTTGGGGAGATAGTGGTTAGTTAAGAAGGGTGATGGAGAGATAGTGGTTCGTTAGGAGGGGTGATGAGGAGATAGTGGTTGTTTAAAATGGGTGATGGGGAGATAGTGAATGGTTAGGAGGGGTGATGGGAGATAGTGAATGGTTAGGAGGGGTGATGGGAGATAGGAGTTGGTTAGGAGGGGTGTTGGGGAGATAGTCGTTGGTTAGGAGGGGTGTTGGGGAGATAGTGAATGATTAGGAGGGGTGATTTGAGATAGGAGTTGGTTAGGAGGGGTGTTTGGGAGATAGTGGTTAGTTAAGAGGGGTGATGGAGAGATAGTGGTTCGTTAGGAGGGGTGATGAGGAGATAGTGGTTGTTTAAAATGGGTGATGGGGAGATAGTGAATGGTTAGGAGGGGTGTTGGGGAGATAGTGAATGGTTAGGAGAGAGAATAATAGTCGTTAAAGGGTATCTGTCACTTGGAGTTCACCTGTAGACAATTTACGGAGACACTGACCCCTCGCTGGACGGCCCCAGACCAGGCTTTACCCCCCTACCCCAGATTGACAACCTAGTCAACCAGGCTGTGGGTTGGGATGAGTAGGAATGTGCATCTGTGTGGTCATGAGGGTGGTGGTTGCGGACGATTGTGGTAGTATGAGAGGGGTGGTGGAAAAAAGGGATAAAGTGATTGTGGTTGCTGCTAATGAAGGAAAGGGAATGGTTCTTGCTTACGAAAGAGGTTTAGGGAACATAGTAAACAGTAAGGGATGGGGTAGCGAGGTTGTAGATGCTCAGAGGTGTATGGAGGCTTGTCGATACTCTCTTATCGCCCGTGAATCGATCCCAGGTTCCTTTGGTTGTGAGCTGAAGGCTCCACTGATGAGCAAAGGTGTCAAATGTTGGTTAACTGGTGTGTATATAGTGTTTGGAAGGGGTGCAACTCCAGCTCATGGGCAAGAGTGCTTCTGTGACGGACTGGTAGAGGATATAGAGGGGAAGAGATAGAGTTAGTGAAAGAGAGTGAGAAGCAGAATGGAAGTGAAAGTGAGAATGAGTGAGAGTGAGATATTGGTAGAGAGTGAAATGCGAGTGAGGGTGACTATGTGAAAGTGAGATAATAAGAGTAAGAGAGTATGTGAGAGTGTGAAAGCAAGACAGAGTAAGAGTTAGTGTGAGAGTTCAACCCCTTCCATAATCTATAGTCTGATCAAATGTATAGCTGTCTGCTTTCTTCTGTCTTCAATGAGTGCTGACATTCCTGTCAGCGTATTTCACCGTAGTGTGTTCACGAAGGTCTGAGACCAGAGTCTGTGTTAACACCCGTGGTCCAGGAGTCTCCGTGTGTGTTTACAAAGGTCTGAGACCAGAGTCTGTGTTAACACCCGTGGTCCAGGAGTCTCCGTGTGTGTTTACAAAGGTCTGAGACCTGAGTCTGTGTTAACACCCGTGGTCCAGGATTCTCAGTGTGTGTTTACAAAGGTCTGAGACCTGAGTCTGTGTTACCACCCGTGGTCCAGGACACTCAACCAGCAAACACTCACACTGTCAACTCTGGGAAGATCTTGAGGTGAGTGAGCAACAACGCATGCGACTACGACAATGCTCAGCGAAGAGGAATAAAGGTCGAATTAAAGGGTGAATAAAGGGTGGTGAGTGAGGTGTTCCCCGCTTTTAGAGGAACATGGTTGGCTGCCTCTGACAGGTTAATTCTCCGGCCAATATGAGAAGAGGCGACCTAGAGGCCTTCTCTCTCCCTATTCTCCCTCTCACCTCAATATTTTCTCCCTTTGTGAGTGGGAGTTATTACACTGTGATGGGAGAATATAAATTCGAAGGGGAGAGAATTTTTTCTTATAGTTTTTTATCTATTTACTGTATATCTTCCTCCGTAAGCCATGCGTGTCGTAAGAGTCGACTAAAATGCCGGGAGCAAGGGCTAGTAACCCCTTCTTCTGTATACATTACTAAAGTTAAAAAGAGAAACTTTTGTTTTTCTTTTGGGCCACCCTGCTTCGGTGGGATATGGCCAATTTGTTGAAAGAAGAATATATATATATATATATATATATATATATATATATATATATATATATATATATATATATATATATATATATATATATATATATATATATATATATGTATATATATGCAAGACAAGCCACAGGGGGTGGAAATCTTTAGCTCAAGTACTTTCACACATCTTAGTGCGTCATCAGGAGCTGTGCAATGTTGCAAAGGCAACAACAGAAGAAGTTGTGTAAATTTTCAGAGAGTGGTAGTGTGGAGGCACCGGCCAGTCTCTGTCTGAGAGAGGCAAGCGGATGCCAACCACACACCGGCCCCATTTGGGGTGGGGTGGGGTCCTTTCTTGCATTGTTAAGATCGCCTGTCTGCAATTGTTTTGCATATATATATATATATATATATATATATATATATATATATATATATATATATATATATATATATATATATATATATATATATATATACAATAACAACACTGCGACTAGCCGAGGATTCGAACCCATGTAGTTTTGGCCTACGTCGTGGTGAGCGAAAATCAGATGACGCCTTAACCCAATGGACCACACAATCCTACAAGAACCAAGCACCCAGCCAAGCTAGGTGTGTTACTCTTGGTCCAAGGACATACGTGGTGTGGGTGCCTCTAAGGTACACCAAACGGGGATAAGAATGAAATTAGCTTAAAGGCACCCACACCACCGTATGTCCTCGGACCAAGAGTAACACACTAGTTGGCTGGGTGCTTGGTTCTTGTAGGATTGTGTGGTTCAGTGAGTTAAGGCGTCATGTGATTTTCGCTCACCACGAGGCAGGGCCAAAACTACATGGGTTCGAATCCTCGGCCAGTCGCAGTGTTGTTATTGATTCAATACCACTCGTTCGTGGTCACCAATATATTTATATATATATATATATATATATATATATATATATATATATATATATATATATATATATATATATATATATATATATATATATGCAAAAAGATCACAGTAAACAGGTGATATCAAAATATGCAAAACAACCACTATGAAAATAGAAGAATTCAAGCGCTTCGTGACTACTCACATTATCAAGGAACTATAAAGGAAACGTGAGTAGAAGGCTTATAAAGAGGCAGAATACACTCACAGTCACATCACACTAACAAAGACAACACTTCACAGGTGTTGTCTTTGTTAGTGTGATGTGACTGTGAGGTGTATTCTGCTCTTTATAGCTTCTACTCACGTTTCTTATAGTTCCTTGATAATGTGAGTATCACGAAAGCGCTTGGAATTCTTCTATTTTTTCATAGTGGTTGTTTGATATATATATATATATATATATATATATATATATATATATATATATATATATATATATATATATATATATATATATATATATATATATATATATATATATATATATATATATATATAACGTATATGCACTGAGTCATAAAAAGTATAGTTCTTTGAGTCTCTCTCATTTACAAGACTGACTATAGTTCTCACCACAGCTGAAAGTTGTCACAAGTTGTCACAGCAGGTGCAGAGTTGTCTCTCAGAACTGGTTGATGCAGATCGCTTGCTGTGTGCCAGATGCTGTGTGATCCCCCAAGTGTTTAGCGCTTCCTGTGGATACAGTACTTAAGAATATCAACAATAATTACGAAAATGATGACGATAATAATAATAATAATAATAATAATAATAATAATAATAATAATAATAATAATAATAATAATAATAATAATAATAATAATAATAATAACAATAATAATAACAATAATAATAATAATAATAATAATAACAATAACAATAATAATAATAATAATAATAACAATAATAATAATAATAATTTTCTTTTTCCAGGTAGGTAACACAGTGGAGAGGAACTCAGAACTTACAGAGGAAGAAGAAACTGGGTAAGTGTAAGGGATAACAGTGTACCGAGATGGAAATAGAAAAGGAGGAAGAACAGTGATGGAAAGAAGAATTGAATGTAATGTGGATAGAGAAGAGTGGATGGGTATGTGAGGATGCGGGAGGGATAGTACCTGACGATGAGGGCTTGATAGAATGCGAAGCCAACTGGTGGATAGAATACGAGAGTGGAGGATAGAATGTGATGCTTACCTGAACATGATTCCCGAGGTCACCGCCTTCGTGATGAGTTTTTGAGCCGTGTGCCAATCCCTGTGTTATCTTAGGGAGGGATTTCGGTGCGTATATTTTGACCAATCCCTCCAGAATTTTCCACGTGTAAGTTATGATGTGTCTTTCTCTTCTACGTTCTAGGAAGTACAGTTCAAAGAGTTTCAGACGCTCTTAATAATTTGCCTGCCTGAATAAGGTTTTACGAGCCGTCAAACTTCACCGTATATTCTGCAATTTTTGCAATTTCGCCTCCTTTAAAAGGGGCTGTCAGTGTACAAGAGTATTGCAGTCTAGAGAGAGAGAACAATTTTCATTCCTGGTTTGGTATCTCTTGTTTTGAAGGTCTAAGTTATCCAGCCTATCATTCTCATTGTAGTTGTGATAATAACAGCGTTGTGATCATGGAACTTAACTTCTTGAGAAACTATGAGGAATTAGACACATGTGCATCAGCTGGGTGTCTTAGACATGTGCATCAGCTGGGTGTCTTAGACATGTGCATCAGCTGGGTGTCTTAGACATGTGCATCAGCTGGGTGTCTTAGACATGTGCATCACCTGGGTGTCTTAGACATGTGCATCACCTGGGTGTCTTTGTTAGGAAGACGTTTTTGCCAACCAGTGGGTTTATCAGTCTACTAAAGAGATTTTTTTTACCTGGTCATCATAAAAGAGTGACTAGAAGGGAGGTGGAGGAAGGTAGAAGAGCGAGGTGGAATAACGGGTGAAGATGAAACAGAGAAAATAATGAAAGGGTAATTGGGAGGAGGTAGAGATAAAGAAAAGATGAGTTGCCTCCCATTCTTGATTGTAGGAAAACAGAGAGATGGTATGCGACGCGGTAATCACTCCCTCAATCTTCATTTAAAGATATCTAGTTGAGGTATATACACGTCCAGGGCCTCACCTTGTCAACACTGTAAGCCAGTACTGTCATGATCTCTCGGAATTATCACTCTTACGTCAATAATCTTGAGTGGTTGTTGTACAGTGGGATACAGTGACGATACGCCCTTCAAGGTGTATACACGTGGCTGAGACAGGCCCCAGATGGGGCTCTTCCACAAGGCCTCACAACCTTGAACCGGAATTCTCAATTTGCAATTCTGAAAGAACAATCCCAATGGAAATGACGAGCGGAGGTGGGAAATACGAGGTTTGTGGAGCAAATTGTGTATCACATCGTTGGCGGGGATGGGGAGATGTAGGAGTGGAGGAGGATGGAATGGAGAAGGGAGGAGTGGAGGCGAAGAAAGAAAGAGAAGAAATTAAATCTGGAAAAGAGAGAGAGATAGAGATAGAGAGGCTGTGTTTGCAAGGAAGTACTTTCTTGTATACTGTCTGCACTACTTTTTTTTCCTCTAAGTGTGCGTATGCATGCGCACTTGTACATACCTCACTGTGTTTGCAGGGGTCGATTCACAGCTCCTGACTTTTAAATTCGCTTTTTTTTTCTTTATCACTTTTATCGAGTCTTTATCGTGATTCAGATGCACCTGCGTGTATCCTCTCCAGGAACTTATTTATCTTCCCAAGAATCCACAATACTCTGACTCTGGCTGGAACAATTCACAACTAACCCACAATACCTGAAATAGAGTAGCAGACAGCATCCCCCACATCAAGGTATATGTTCGGGGATACCTGAGAATCGTCTCTGTAGATCCATGTCAATGTCAGGCTCTGATAGATATTCTCTCACACATATCGTTCTATCGCGTCTATCATTTGATCTATCCTGTCTATCGCATGTCGACTGCAGACGGCATGAGTCGGGTAGGCTTGAGGGAGGAATAGTAGGAAAAAGTTAAAAGGAGAGATAGATAGAGAAGAGAGAGAGAGAGAGAGAGAGAGAGAGAGAGAAAGAGAGAGAGAGAGAGAGAGAGAGAGAGAGAGAGAGAGAGAGAGAGAGAGATGAGAGAGAGAGAGAGAGGGGGAGGGAGGGAGGGAGGGAAGTGAGAATGAGGAGAGAGAGAAGTCAGAGTTAGAGAGCTACAGTGTGAAGGTAAGGTTGAGAAGCGTGAGGGAGAGTGAGGGAGGTGAGGGAGGATGGGGAGGCTAAAGACTCTCCACAACAAAATTGACATGGGAAGACTAATGGAATTGACGCTAAGGGACACCACAGATTACTAATCCCATTTTTACTCCTGCTATATACATACATACATACACATATATACATGTATATATATATATATATATATATATATATATATATATATATATATATATATATATATATATATATATTATATTTATATATTAAGCAAATATCGCAAACCAAGCGATACAAGATGCAAAACAACCACGGGGAGTAGAATGATAGCTCTAGGCCTTCGTGTTGCAATCAACACATCATCAGGAGCTTGCAGAAAGAGAAGTTCTAGCAAATAACGTTCCCAGAGGACCACTCCAGTAAGGCGGTCCTCTGGGAACGTTATTTACTAGAATTCCTCTTTTCTGCAATTTTGCAAGCTCCTGATGAGTTGGTTGCAACACGAAATGCCTAGAGCTATCATTCTACTCCCCCGTGGTTGTTTTGCACACACACACACACACACACACACACACACACACAACACACACACACACACACACACACACACACACACACACACACACACACACACACAATCGAGGATCAGGCAGGACTACAAAGAGACCTGGACAGGCTGCAAGCCTGGTCCAGTAAGTGGCTCCTTGAATTTAACCCTGCCAAATGTAAAGTCATGAATATCGGGAAGGGCAAAGAAGACCGCAGACAGAGTAAAGTCTAGGTGGCCAAAGACTGCAAACCTCACTCAAAGAAAAGATCTTGGGGTGAGTATAATACCGAGCACATCTCCTGAGGCACACATCAATCAGATAACTGCTGCAGCATACGGGCGGCTGGCAAACCTAAGAATAGCGTTCCAATACCTCACTAAGGAATCATTCAAGACTCTGTATACCATATACGTCAGGCCCATACTGGAGTATGCAGCACCAGTTTGGAACCCACACCTGGTCAAGCACGTCAAGAAATTAGAGAAAGTGCAAAGGTTTGCAACAAGACTAGTCCCAGAGCTAAGGGATTGTCCTACGAAGAAAGGTTAAGGAAATCGGCCTGACGACACTAGAGAACAGGAGGGTTAGGGGAGACATGATAACGACATATAAAATACTGCGAGGAATAGATAAGGTGGACAGAGACAAGATGTTCCAGAGAGGGGACACAGAAACAAGGGGTCAATTGGAAGTTGAAGACTCCTATGAGTCAAAGGGATGTTAGGAAGTATTTCTTCAGTCATAGAGTTGTCAGGAAGTGGAATAGCTTAGAAAGCGACATAGTGGAGGCAGGAACCATACATAGTTTTAAGACTAGGTTTGATAAAGCTCATGGAGCAGGGAGAGAGAGGACCTAGTAGCAATCAGTGAAGAGGCGGGGCCAGGAGCTATGACTCGACCCCTGCAACCACAAATAGGTGAGTACAAATAGGTGAGTACACACACATATATATATATATATTTTTTTTTTTTTTTTTCAACAAGTCGGCCGTCTCCCACCGAGGCAGAAAATCCCCAAAAAGAAAATACTTTCATCATCATTCAACACTTTCACCTCACTCATACATAATCACTGTCTTTGCAGAGGCGCTCAGATGCGACAGCTGAGAATAGTCCCTCCCAGCTGTCACTATCCCAGACCCTTCCTTTAAAGTGCAGGCATTGTACTTCCCATTTCCAGGACTCAAGTCCAACTAAATCAATTAACTGGTTTCCCTGAATCCCGTCACAAAATGTTACCCTGCTCACACTCCAACAGATCGTCAGGTCCCAAAAACCATTCGTCTCCATTCACTCCTATCTAACACGCTCACACATGCTTGCTGGAAGTCCAAGCCCCTCGCCCACAAAACCTCCTTTACCCCCTCCCTCCAACCTTTTCTAGAACGACCCCTACCCCGCTTTCCTTTCCATACAAATTTATACGCCCTCCAAGTCATTCTACTTTGATCCATTCTCTCTATATGACCAAATCACCTCAACAACCCCTCTTCAGCCCTCTGACAAATAGTTTTAGTAACTCCACACCTTCTCCTAATTTCCACATTCCGAATTTTCTGCATAATATTTACACCACACATTGCCCTTAGACAGGACATCTCCACTGCCTCCAGCCTCCTCCTCGCTGCAGCATTTGCATCCCATTCTTCACACCCATATAAGAGTGTTGGTACCACTATACTTTCGTAAATTCCCTTCTTTGCCTCCATGGATAACGTTTTTTGTCTCCACAGATACCTCAACGCACCACTCACCTTTTTTCCTTCATCAATTCTATGGTTAACCTCATCCTTCATAAACCCATCCGCTGACACGTCAACTCCCAAATATCTGAAAACATTTACTCTTCCATACTCCCTCCTCCAATGTGATATCCAATTTTTCTTTATTTAAATCGTTTGATACCCTCATCACCTTACTCTTATCTATGTTCACTTTCAACTTTCTACCTTTACACACTCTCTTCATATATATATATATATATATATATATATATATATATATATATATATATATATATATATATATATATGAGAGAACAGATAAGGTTACTACGCCTTGACACTAAGAGAATTAGATTTAATCTCCAGGTCTACTAAAACGTGGATTGACTTCCAAAGGGAGGTAGGGAAAGGAAGGGGTGAAGACGGAACGTCAGTGAGGTGGAATAAGGGAGGAGAAGGAAGAACAAGTTACTTGTAAGATAAGATGGAAAGAAACAAAACTGAATGAGGGAAGAGGCGGAGAAAATGTGTTCATAGTGAGGGAGGGAAGGTAAGTAAGGAGAGGGTAAGGGAGGGAGGTAGGAAGGACAGATAAGAGAGGGAGGGAAGGTAGATAAGGGAGGGATGGCAAGATCACGTCGAGTGCATGGCCCAGAAGCACTGTTAAGAATGTGAATGACCTCTGCAAAGAGGAAGTATATTAGTAGAATATAGGAAGAAAAGTGAGAGGAGGAGACGAAGTAAACAGAGCATGTATACGTGGAGGGATATATATCTTGGTATATATAAACTCAGATCTTACTTTCATCCTAATAATCCCATTTTGTGGGACTAAATATTCCTGACTGGAGGTGAACAGGTGACCTGCACTGTTTTGTGACCTCGTTGGTTTCTATAGGCTTTAAACCCTATTAACCAAACAAGTAACCTCAGTGTATATATACTGTATATATACACAGTAAATATACATTGTAAATACACAGAGAGATACACACCTATAGGGGCATAGTCACTGAGAGATATACATCTCTTAGTGTAAATACAGAGAGACATATGCATCTCTTAGTGAACATAAATATTCACACCCCCTCAGTGTATATACACTGAGATGAATCTCTCAGTGTAGATTCTCAGAGATACTCACCTCTCAGTGTAAATGCACCTAGAGGCACTAGCTTGCGGCATCCCTGGTGGCAGCTGAGAGTTTAACAACCACTGGGAAGTGTAACGAGGCAGTTGGCTGAGTCTGGCAGCCATAACCAACACCTGGAGAGAGAGGTTAACGACGCAGCGGCCTCGTTAACTGCTGCCTACCCTCGTTAATGACAGATGAACCACAGTCGTTCTTCAGCCTCGTCTTAGCTTGGTTATTCCTTACAAAGGAGGTAGCCTTGATGATCGTGAAAGGCTTTTCGTCCAAGGAACTAGAGCTAATCAACTACTACTTCAGGTCAGACATGATTACCTGGCGTTCTCTAGGCGCCCTGAGCCCTAATAATTTAAGGACTTCTCTAATAATAATAATAATAATAATAATAATAATAATAATAATAATAATTATAATAATGATAATAATAATAGTTAAACGTGAAGAATAAATCCCGTAGAGTTGTATTAAGTCTGATATTTTCGAGTTAGTTAAATATGCCGTACAAATCCACGTAAAATTTTTTTTTTTTTTTTTTTGTGGCCACTGGGAGTGACCTGTTCAATCGTTACAAAAAATACTTTTAGCCAGATTTAGTAAACACATTATTTAAGTTATATCTCTAATTTAGTTTTACTGATGTGCTACTGAAGCGCTGTGACGTCACAGGTCAATGTTATATGGATCTGTGAATACAATTGAAAATTACTGACTGCTACTGAAGGGTCACCTACGTTCACGTGATCATTTTACTTTGGTGGTCTTACAATCTTTACTTCTGGAAGTCTAAATATATTTTATTTTGTGGAAATTATACCTTTTATAAAATTTCCGTGTGATTTTTTCGTTAGGTTCAGAATGATTTTTGCTAAATTATTACACACACACACACACACACACACACACACACACACACACACACACACACACAACACACACACATCACACTAATATATATATATATATATATATATATATATATATATATATATATATATATATAATTAACACATCAGCCGATTCCACCAAGGCAGGGTGGCCCGAAAAGAAAAACTTTCAGTCATTTCACTCCATCACTGTCTTGCCAGAGGGTGCTTTACACTACAGTTATAAAACTGCAACATTAACACCCCTCCTTCAGAGTGCGGCACTGTACTTCCATCTCCAGGACTCAAGTCCGGCCTGCCGGTTTCCTGAATCCTTCATAAATGTTCCCTTGCTTACACTCCAACAGCACGTCAAGTATTAAAAACCATTTGTCTCCAGTCACTCCTATCAAATACGCTCACACATGCTTGCTGAAATCAAGCCCCTCGCACACAAAACCTCTTTACCCCCTCCCTCCAACCTTTCCTAGGCCGACCCCTACCCCGCCTTCCCTCCACTACAGATTTATACACTCTGGAGGTCATTCTGTTCATTCCATCTCTCTACATGTCCGAACCACCTCAACAACCCCTCCCAGCCCTCTGGATAATAGTTTTGGTAATCCCGCACCTCCTCCTAATTTCCAAACTCCGAATTCTCTACATTATATTCACACCACACATTGCCCTCAGACATGACATCTCCACTGCCTCCAGCCTTCTCCTTGTTGCAACATTCATCACCCATGCTTCACACCCTATAAGAGGTTGGTATAACTATACTCTCATACATTCCCTCTTACTTCCATGGACAAAGTTCTTTGTCTCCACAGACTCGAAGTTTACCACTCACCCTTTTCCCCTCATCAATTCTATGATTCACCTCATCCTTCATAGACCCATCTGCTGACATGTCCACT
Source organism: Cherax destructor (assembly GCA_009830355.1). Taxonomy (NCBI): domain Eukaryota; kingdom Metazoa; phylum Arthropoda; class Malacostraca; order Decapoda; family Parastacidae; genus Cherax; species Cherax destructor. The sequence continues at coordinate 81,376 of WNWK01003039.1, forward strand.
CCCAAATATCTGAATACATTCACCTCCTCCATACTCTCTCCCTCCAATCTGATATCCAATCTTTCGTCACCTAATCTTTTGTTATCCTCATCACCTTACTCTTTCCTATATTCACTTTCAATTTCTTCTTTTACATACCTTACCAAATTCATCCACCAACCTCTGCACTTCTCTTCAGAATCTCCCAAAAGCACAGTGTCATCAGCAAAAAGCAACTGTGACAACTCCCACTTTGTATTTGATTCTTTATCTTTAACCCCACACCTCTTGCCAAGACCCTCCATTCACTTCTCTTACAACCCCATCTATAAATATATTGAACAACCATGGTGACATCACACTCCTTGTCTAAGGCCTCTTTTACCGGAAATAATCTCCTCTCTCCTACACACTCTAACCTGAGCCTCACTTATCCTCATAAAAGCTCTTCACTGCTTTCAGTAACCTACTTCCTATTCCATACACCTGCAACATCTGCCACAATGCCCCCTATCCACCCTATCATACGCCTTTTCCACATCCATAAATGCCACACACACACATATATATATATATATATATATATATATATATATATATATATATATATATATATATATATATATATATATATATACTTGGTGACTTTAGCTTCAATTTTACGTAGTTTGCCTTTATTCAAACTTTGACACACAATTACCACTTATTCTCTTCGTCTAAATCAACATATTCACATTACCATTTTCGATGCTCTGTATAGAGTCTCGTCACCTGATGACTTGGCTCACCTCTACCCAGAGCGACTCATCACGCTGCCTATTAATTTCATCCTCGTTGAGCCATTCTTCACTTCTCATTTCTTCCTCTTCTTTACCATCATTTATCCGTTATCTTCTTCCTTCTTTAGCTCTTGTGGCAGCTTTCATATTTATTATGGCAATTTAGCGAGTGCCGCTTGTCATAATTAAATTCTAGAGTAATATATTGTAATGAATGAGTGCCAGTTGTCTTAATTAAGGAGAGAGTGTTAGTGTTGATGAGGGAGGTGCACACACACACACATGTACACCCAGGAGAGCCATAATAATGCTGTCTGTTCAGCATGTTCCTCGTTCACTGGTATACATCATATTGTTCACTAATATTCTATGTTCCTGTTGAGTGCCATGCACTCTACTCGTGCCTTCAGGACTCTCCTCGTCTCCTTTCAAAACACTTCAGCAATTTGTTCAACTCGTTGCTTATCTAAGTTCGCTACTCCAAGTTTTCAGTTCACTCCTCTCTTATGTTCACTGTTCGACTCCATGTTGTTGTTCAGTTGTCCACTCCATGTTGTTGTTCAGCTGACTCCGTGTCTGTGTTCAGTTGATTGCATGTCTGTGTTCACTTCCCATCAGGGACAAGCGTGAACACAGTTATATTTACAGTAGCGTCCTCACTACAGTTCAGATGAACTTGTCAATAATATTCTGAACTCTGAATAAAATGATGAACGTAGGTTTAAAATGAACTTTAATGAGGATATGTTTTACTCTATAGACACGTTTCGCTCGCTAACGAGGAGGAAGATGGGAAGGAGGAGTAGGAAGAGGAGGTGGTGAAGATGGAAGAGGAGGAGATGGAGAAGGAGGAGGAGAAGGAGTAGGAGGAAGAGGAAAAGAAGGAGTAGTAGAAGAAGGAGAATGGGGAGGATGAAGGTGTGGAGAAGGAGGAAAGGTGGAAGAGAAGGAGGAGGAGGAGGAGGAGAGAAAAGGGGTAATGAGGAAATGTGGATGACGAAGGCAATTTACTTCCCCTTGGTCTGTATAATGATTACTAAGAGAGAGAGAGAGAGAGAGAGAGAGAGAGAGAGAGAGAGAGAGAGAGGGAGTGAGGGAGAAAGAGAGAGACTCTCTCCCCTGGGACTGATACACACACAAGAATGGAGCAGTCCAACACTCGTTGACAAGGGGAGAGAAGAGTATTACAATCAGTACAGGGAGCACCAACAGTCTGAATATCCAGGCTGCCCGTCAGTTATGAGGCCTGGTCTCAGACCGGGTCTCGGGGGCCATGACCCCCTCCCCGGGAACCATCAACCTGTAAACTGCAGGTATATTCTAAGCCCAGTCTACCCAAAACAGATCAATATTCAGAGTAACCAAACTTGTAGAGCAGATTGACAAAGGTAGAGGACGACTTAGAAGTAAAAATAGAAGTAGAAATAGAAGAAGAGAAAACAAGTGCTACAAGCGATGAAGCAGCGAATTTGTCATAGTTCAGAAGGTTTTCGTGACCCTGGTACGAACAGTCTGATTGACCAGGTAGTGTGTAGGGAAGTCTGGCTTAAGGACAGCCATCGAGCACAAGAAAACTCTTGACACCATTCACAGGCATTTCACAGGTAATTCTCTACACGAAATGTTCACAACTGGACTGAACTGTACCTGAATGTTCAGTCACTTGTTTGAACTAATGAGATCGTTGTGTTGTGGTGACGCAACACAGGCTTGTGGTGACGCAACACAGGCTTGTGGTGACGCAACACAGGCTTGTGGTGACGCAACACAGGCTTGTGGTGACGCAACACAGGCTTGTGGTGACGCAACACAGGCTTGTGGTGACGCAACACAGGCTTGTGGTGACGCAACACAGGCATGTGGTGACGCAACACAGGCTTGTGGTGGCGCAACACAGGCTTGTGGTGACGCAACACAGGCTTGCGGTGACGCAACACAGGCTTGTGGTGACGCAACACAGGCTTGTGGTGACGCAACACAGGCTTGTGGTGACGCAACACAGGCTTGTGGTGACGCAACACAGGCTTGTGGTGACGCAACACAGGCTTGTGGTGATGCAACACAGGCTTGTGGTGGCGCAACACAGGCTTGTGGTGACGCAACACAGGCTTGTGGTGACGCAACACAGGCTTGTGGTGACGCAACACAGGCTTGTGGTGACGCAACACAGGCTTGTGGTGACGCAACACAGGCTTGTGGTGACGCAACACAGGCATGTGGTGACGCAACACAGGCTTGTGGTGGCGCAACACAGGCTTGTGGTGACGCAACACAGGCTTGTGGTGACGCAACACAGGCTTGCAACATGGCCAGGTAACTGTGTTGCTTGATTCTCTAGGCTCATGAAAATGTGTAGTAATATATATTATATATATATATATATATATATATATATATATATATATATATATATATATATAACTTCATTGTATAGAGATTCTGTAAATTGCTGTTGCTTCATCATTTACTTATGATGCAATAATGCTGTTCAGTGGCACCCAATGCGTGTGAGTGATGTGTTGCAGTGCTGTTCAGTGTGTGAACGTTGTTTTACAGTGCCGCTCTATGAAAATTGCATTTCAATGCCATTCACTGGTGGCATGTTAATAAAGTGCCACCCAGTGGGTCATCATGGTAGAGTGCCACACAGTGAGAGCATCATGGTAGAGTGCCACACAGTGGGTCATCATGGTAGAGTGCCACACAGTGAGGGCATCATGGTAGAGTGCCACACACTGGGGTCATGATGGTAGAGTGCCACACAGTGAGGGCATCATGGTAGAGTGCCACACAGTGGATCATCATGGTAGAGTGCCACACAGTGAGGGCATCATGGTAGAGTGCCACACAGTGGATCATCATGGTAGAGTGCCACACAGTGAGGGCATCATGGTAGAGTGTCACCCAGCGGGTCATCATGGTAGAGTGCCACACAGTGGGTCATCATAGTAGAGTGCCACACACAGGGTCATCATGGTAGAGTGCCACCTTCACTGGTGCCGCTGTTCGTTCCTGGCTCGGCCCGTCAACAAATCTCCTTTATTGCTCAAAATCCCATAAACTGCTGTGGAAGTGGATATTAGAACCAGTAACTCAAAAGGAAGCGAGCCGGGCCGATCTCAACCGCTGCACTCTAACTTAGAGCCTCTCTCCTATTGGAATATTGGGCTATGAACTAGTGCAGCAACCTGGCCAAACAGCAGGAAATCTGGCCACAATCTGTGGCCGTCAACCAGCGAGTAACCAGAGAGAAGGTAATGTGGCCAGGAGCTTGTGTAGTGACTAAGGATGGGGCTCAGTAAATTAAGCATAGATCAACAATCTCTGGTAATCTCTCGTGTCTGGGTAGTCTGCATTTTCCTGAGCTGGTGGGAAGGCTTTTGCAAGGTTACCTCGGGGTTGGGATATGCGATTGGTATATTCCTCTGTGTCAGATTTAACCTGTCAGACTTACAGGGAGAAGCAGCATAGCATGGGAGACTGCTATTGCCTGAGTTACTGTAATAGCGTGGGTGACTGTTATAGCATGTGAGACTGTAATTGCGTGGGTGAATCCCACTGCGTGTTTGGCATGGTAGACAGGATTGAGAGATAGCGTGAGAGGACGGACATTGGGCGCTGATGTGAGCTGGGATTAGAGAGAGACTAGAATAATCGCCGGCCTTGATTAGGTAAGGTGGGTTGCTGCATGCAAGAATGTAGTCACGACTGGAGTCATCCCGGTCGTGTGAATAGGCCGCTTTAATTGAATCCCAGGCTGGTAGACATAACCCAGATTGGTGGAGGTGGTTGTGGTGCTGATGGTGGTGATGGTTGTGGTGGTGGTTGTTGTGATGGTGGTGGTAGTGGCGGTGGTTGTTGTTGTTGTGGTGGTGCTACTGGTGGTGGTGGTTGTTATTGTGGTGGTGATGATGGTTGTGGTGGTGATGGGCGTTGTTGTTGTGGTGGTGGTGATGGGCGTTGTTGTTATGGTGGTGTTGATGGGCGTTGTTGTTGTGGTGGTGGTGATGGTTGTGGTGGTGGTTGTTGTGATGGTGGTGGTAGTGGTGGTGGTTGTTGTTGTGGTGGTGGTGCTACTGGTGGTGGTGGTTGTTATTGTGGTGGTGATGATGGTTGTGGTGGTGATGGGTGTTGTTGTTGTGGTGGTGGTGATGGGCGTTGTTGTTGTGGTGGTGGTGATGGTTGTGGTGGTGGTTGTTGTGATGGTGGTGGTAGTGGTGGTGGTTGTTGTTGTGGTGGTGGTGCTACTGGTGGTGGTGGTTGTTATTGTGGTGGTGATGATGTTGTGGTGGTGATGGGCGTTGTTGTTGTGGTGGTGGTGATGGTTGTGGTGGTGGTGGTGGTGGTGGTGGTTGTTGTTGTGGTGGTGGTGGCTGTGATGATTGTGATGGTGGTTGTAGTGATTGTGATGGTGGTTGTAGTGATTGTGATGGTGGTAGTGGTGGTGGTGATGGTTGTGGTGGTGGTTGTGATGGTGGTGGTGGTGGTTATAGTGATAGTGGTTGTGGTGATAGTGGTGGGTGTGGTGGAGATGGTGGTGGTGGCGGTGATGTTGGTGGTGACGGTGATGGTGGTGGTGGTGGTGGCGGTGATTGTTGTGGTGGTGGTAGCGGTTGTGGTGATAGGGGTGACTTCCTGACCTCCATTTTCACCCTGTTTTTCTTCCTGCTCTCTCTTTCTCTCTCCTCTGTCCCCTCTCCTCTTCCCCTCCCCCTCACTCGTTTAGCCCTCTCTTCCCGTGTCTCCTCTCCCTCCTTCCATCCCTCCCTTTCTCCTTCCCTTTCTACTTTCCTCTCCCGCTCTCCCTCTCTCCCTCTCCCTCTCTCCCGCTCTCCCTCTCTCCCTCCCTTTGAAAAGTGACAAATATGTATCGAGCAAAATACTGCTCACAGCTCTGAAGGTAAATACCTGGGATATTTATTCTAAAAGTATATATCTGGTTCCTGTACTGTAGGAATATATACCTGACTCTTATATACCTGGTATATATACCTGACTCTTGCGTACCTGGTATATATATATATATATATATATATATATATATATATATATATATATATATATATATATATACCTGACTCTTGTATTCCTGGTATTTATACATGACTCTTGTATACCTGGTATATATACCTGACTCTTGTATACCCGGTATTTATACCTGACTCTTGTATACCTGGTACATATACCTGACTCTTGTATACCTGTTATATATACCTGACTCTTATATACCTGGTATATAAACCTGACTCTTGTATACCTGGTATATATACCTGACTTGTATACCTGGTATATATACCTGGTATATATACCTGACTCTTGTGTACCTGGTATATATATACCTGACATGATTTCTGGTATTTATACCTAACTCTTGTATACCTGGCATTTATATCTGACTCTTGCATACCTGATATTTATACCTGACTCTTGTACACCTGGTACATATACCTGACTCTTGTATACCTGGCATATATACCTGGCTCTTGCATACCTGGTATATATATACCTGACTCTTGTATTCCTGGTATTTATACCTGGCATTTATACCTGACTCTTGTATACCTGGTATTATACCTGCTTTTATATGGTATATATCCTGACTCTTGTATACCTGGTATTATACCTGACTCTTGTATACCTGGTATTTATACCTGACTCTTGTATACTTGGTATATATACCTGACTCTTATATATCTGGTATATATACCTGACTCTTGTATACCTGGTATATATACCTGACTCTTGTATTCCTGGTATATATACCTGACTCTTGTATACCTGGTATATATACCTGACTCTTGTATACCTAGTATATATACCTGACTCTTGTATACCTGTTATATATACTTGACTCTTATATACCTGTTATATATACCTGACTCTTGTATACCTGGTATATATACCTGAAGGTATTGAAGGTATTTTTATTTTTATTTGTATAATGTACTTCTGATGATGATAATGATGTTGGTAATAATAATGATGAGGATTATGATGATAATGATGCTGGTGATAATAATGACTGATCGATATGATGATAATGATAGTGGTGATAATATGATGATTGATAACTGATTTGTTACCGAGTAATAAGGATGACGATGATGATGATAATGATTGTGGTGATAATGATGATGATAATGATATTGGTAATAATAATGATGAGGATTATGATGATAATGATGGTGATAATAATAATGACGATGATGATAATGATGGTGGTGATAATAATGATGACGATGATGATGATAACGATGGTGGTGATAATAATAATGATGATAATGATGGTGGTGATAAAAATGATGATGATAATGATGGTGGTGATAATAATGATGACGATGATGATAATAATGATAGTGGTGATAATAATGATGACGATGATGATAATGATGGTGATAAAAATGATGACGACGATGATGATAATAATGATTAGGTTTGGGGTAAGTAAATATTATTAATGTTGTGATAAAGATGTTTATTGTGAGTTGTATGTATGTGGGTTTGGTGTGTATGTGCGTGTGTGTATGTGGTGGTGTATATGTGTGTGTGTGTGTGTGTAAAGCTCCAATTAAGAGATGTTGAGTATTATTATAATTAATTTATTCATGGGTAAGGTCACATCTCTTAGAAAATACATTTTTTTTTTAGGTTCACTAATAGTCAATGAAGGTAACGAATTCTAACAACCACATGTAAATAGAAGAGTGGGGAACTTACATACCCATTAACTTTTTTCTTATCAGCATCTAGTATCACCTTGTTCCTCTTTAGATATCTGAGTATCCTGTAGTACAGCTGTAACCACAAACATGAAAAATATCGTCTCTTGTTCACAGCCACTGAAACTTCCTTCTCATTATTCACATCTTCCCACATTCTATCTCAACGATTGTTCCCATCGTTATTCATTCTTTGTATTTTGTCTAGCGTTTAGCTTTGCATTTCTTACAAACTTAAAGGAAAGGTTTGCTTCTATTTTGCCCTTGTCTAATAGTTATCTTTTTAAAATTTCTTTCTTCCTCTCTCTTACATTTGTATTAATCATTAATAACATTCTTGAATATCTGAAAAGATTCTTAAATGGTTCGTTTCCTGTATTGATTCTAAGTTCTTTCTCTTTTCATAGCTCTCCAATACATTCCATTAATCTATTCATAATTATTCCATTGAATTGAATTTTATGATAATATTAATAATAATTAATAAATAATAATAATAATAATAATAATTAATAAATAATAATAATAATAATAATAATTAATAAATAATAATAATAATAATAATAATACAGTCTCAACAAACTCTGAGTTAAGTAATCTGTGAGCACCTCAAGGATGTCCAGTGTGAGAGTGCCACATCTATAAGACCCTCCCAGGCACTGTTGCCTTCCCAGACAATATGGCCCTCCCAGGCACTGTGGCACTCCCAGGCAGTGTGGCCCTCCCAGGCACTCTTGCCCTCCCAGGCACTGTGGCACTCCCAGGCACTGTGACCCTCCCCGACACTGTGGCCCTAACAGGCACTCTTGCTCCCCCAGACACTGTGACCCTCCCAGGCACTGTGGCACTCCCAGGCACTGTGGCCCTATAACGCACTGTGGCACTCCCAGGCACTGTGGCCCTCCCAGGCACTCTTGCCCTCCCAAGCACTGTGGCCCTCCCAGGCACTGTGGCACTCTCGAACACCACGAGAGACTCTCACGGTGTTTATGTTAAGTCGGATCAACCTTTAGGCGGATGTAAGCGCTTTCGATGCTCAGGTAAACCCTCTTCACTGTATAAAAAGTAAACTCAGAGACTCTTTATGCTAGGAAAATACCTAGACAGCCTCCGGAGCCTAACTGACACTGGAGCCTATACAGCCACTGGAGAAGCCTAGACAGGAGAAGACAGATTGTAAGAGATGGGAACAGGTGCAAGGACTCTCCTCAGTGCTGGTTCTCATCCAGCAAAAGTTTTAATATTAGTAGGTAACAGTGTACTCACCTATTTGTGGTTGCAGGGTCGTGTATATATATGTGTGTGAATATATATATATTATATATATATATATATATATATATATATATATATATATATATATATATATATATATATATATATATATATATATATATATATATATATATATATAATATATATATATATATATATATATATATATATATATATATTTTTTTTTTTTTTTTAAATATAGGATGGGGTCCACCTCTGTTGCAAATTGTGGGACCCATAGCCTCGGAGAAGTGGATAAAAAGGCATCAAGGAAGAATATTTGGATTTCTTCCTGAAGCCGTTTGAATATTCCACTTCTCCTACCACCATCCTATATACACACATACATACATATAAATGCTTTATTAATAGACAGAATACATTTATAAAACACAAACATGAACATGAATACAATGGTACAATATGTCAAAGATTATGAATCTCCTCCAGCTCCTCCGAAGCCGGACGCGAGCCGAGTATGCAGCATGCGTTTCCCCTCTGGATGGCCACGCTGAGACGCTGGAACATGAACGTGGCTGCCCTTGGGTCCCTGGTGGTGTCGATGAGTCTGGAACCCAGCTCTTTAAGGAAACGTGTTGCATTTTTTCCCCACGCTCCCAAGGTCTCCGATCCCACTGGGACAAATTTATACTGTTGGCTTATGTCCCTGTACTTGCCGATCTTGTACTCCTCTCTGTGGTCAGCAGCTCCTCCCTGTCGCCCAACACTGTGATGGATGTAGGTGTCAGCCAGTGTCGACACGCAGGTATAATCCCATGCTAAGAGCTTGCCATTCTTCCAAGGATAGATGGTGATCCCGTCGGGGCGGTTTGCTGGGTTGTGGGCGTTGTTGGCTGCTAGTGATCGAGGCTCTCTCTCGGCTGGGCATCCAGCTGTAGCGAGGGTTCTCTTTATGATGTCGTTGACCTCATTGTGTCTTGCATGCCAACCCTTGGTTTTAGAACAGTTAAGACCATGTAGACCATATTGGTCGGCTTGCGCATCGCCGCAAATACACGTATATTCCGTGTGAATGGGGGCAGCAAGGCGCAGAGCCACTGCAATACGAAGGGTCTTAGGGTCCAGGCGTGTTCCCATGGCCGAAATGGGAACTGTTTGGAGGAAGTCCCCAGAGTGATGTGCACTCACGGCTAGGAGACGGGCAGTCTCCCTGTCTGATGTTACGGCCCTGAGCATATTGGCAAGTATCTTTTATATGTGTGTGTGTGTGTGTGTGTGTGTGTGTGTGTGTGTACTCACCTAATTGTACTCACCTAATTGTGGTTGCAGGGGTCGAGACTCAGCTCCTGGCCACGCCTCTTCGCTGTCTGCTACTGGGTCTCTGCTCTCCCTGCTCCATGAGCTTTATCATACCTTGTCTTAAAACTATGTATGGTTCCTGCCTCCACTATATCTTTCTCTAGATTATTCCACTTCCTGACTACTCTGTGGCTGAAGAAATGCTTCCTAACATCCCTTTGACTCATCTGAGTCTTCAGCTTCCAGTTGTGTCCCCTTGTTTCTGTGTTCCCTCTCTGGAACATCCTGTCACTGTCTACCTTGTCAATTCCCCGCAGTATTTTGTATGTCGTTATCATGTCTCCTCTGACCCTTCTTTCCTCCAGTGTTGTTAGTCCTATTTTCCTCAACCTTTCTTCATAAGACAGACCCCTGAGTTGTGGAACTAACCTTGTCGCAAACCTTTGCACTTTCTCTAGTTTCTTTACGTGCTTGACCAGGTGTGGGTTCCAGACTGGTGCTGCATATTCTAGTATGGGCCAGACGTACACGGTATACAGTGTCTTGAACGATTCCTTGTTAAGGTAACGGAACGCTAATCTTAGGTTTGCCAGTCGCCCATATGCTGCTCTGTGTGTGTGTGTGTGTGTGTGTGTGTGTGTGTGTGTGTGTAAAGCTCCAACTAAGAGGTGTTGATTATTATTATTATTATTATTATTATTATTCATTATGATTATTATTATTATTATTATTATTATTATTATTATTATTATTATTATTATTATTATTATTATTATTATTAATATTATTATTATTATTATTATTATTATTATTATTATGATGATGATAATGATGATTATTATTATTATTAATTCATTCATGGGTAAGATCATATCTCTTAGAAAAGCCATTTTTTAGGTTCACTTATGGTCAAGGAAGGTAATGAATTGCAGACATGAAAGGCTGGGGAAGCCTTTGATGACTTAAGTGTCTTGGTCTTTATAAGGCCACTCTGTGTGACCCTTACCACCACTGTTTTGCCTCAGGTCTGGAGTTGTCACTGTCGCTCTGATGAAGATATGGGGTTGTCACTGTCGCTCTGATGAAAATCTGGGGTTGTCACTGTCGCTCTGATGAAGGTCTGGAGTTGTCACTGTCGCTCTGATGAAGATCTGGGGTTGTCACTGTCGCTCTGATGAAGGTCTGGAGTTGTCACTGTCGCTCTGATGAAGGTCTGGAGTTGTCACTGTCGCTCTGATGAAGATCTGGGGTTGTCACTGTCGCTCTGATGAAGGTCTGGAGTTGTCACTGTCGCTCTGATGAAGATCTGGGGTTGTCACTGTCGCTCTGATGAAGGTCTGGAGTTGTCACTGTCGCTCTGATGAACGTCTGGAGTTGTCACTGTCGCTCTGATGAAGGTCTGGGGTTGTCACTGTCGCTCTGATGAAGGTCTGGGGTTGTCACTGTCGCTCTGATGAAGGTCTAGAGTTGTCACTGTCGTTCTGATAAAGGTCTGGGGTTGTCACTGTCTCTCTGATAAAGGTCTGGGGTTGTCACTGTCTCTGATGAAGGTCTGGAGTTGTCACTGTCGCTCTGATGAACGTCTGGGGTTGTCACTGTCGCTCTGATGAAGGTCTGGAGTTGTCACTGTCCCACTGCATCCTTGACGACTCTGAGTAATGCAGTGCAACACTTGCAAGGCAAGTGAGAACCAGGAAGGGGATGGGAGGGTAAGTGATGGGGCAGGGGAAGAGAAAAGTGGGAAGGGAATAAGGTAAGGAAAGGTAAGAAAGTGAGCCAAAATGTGAAGTGGAAGGATAAAGAACATCTCTCTCTCTCTCTCTCTCTCTCTCTCTCTCTCTCTCTCTCTCTCTCTCTCTCTCTCTCTCTCTCTCTCTCTCTCTTCTCTTAAACAATATCTAATTGTAGACCTGTCTCATTTTTTAAAATTTTATAATGGTGACGCTGTTAATGGATGATATGGTTAAAAGAATTAGCCTCCGTCTGGACGACTTGATCACCCCGGCTGTTAGTGCTGGCTGCTCGCACTCCAAGGTAGGCCCCCACACCCTGGCTGTGAGAGTTTCATTATATCTATCTGTATAATCATTTAATTTTTCAAGGGGTAGACCGGCAAGCCAGCGGAAGGCCTCGGTCAGATGACCAAAAGCTAAAGTGGCGGGGTCATCATATGACTAAGACCCGCGTCAGGAAACACTTGTCCTGTTTCCTGACGAACCTGACCTGACCTAACCTAACTTTATCTAACCTAACCTAATCTAACCTAACCTAACCTGACCTAACCTAACCTAACCTACCCTAATCTAACCTAACCTAACCTAGCTTAACCTGACCTAATCTAACCTAACCTAACCTAACCTAATCTAACCTAGCCTAACCTGACCTAATCTAACCTAACCTACCCTAACCTAACCTACCCTACCCTAACCTAACCTAACCTAACCTGTGTTCCCTTACGTGGGTGATTCTTTAAAAAAAAACATCTTATTATCCAAAAGTTTCTAAAACCTTACATTTAACGCTCTTTTTTTAAGAAAGAATCTCGAACCTTTGTATGTAATGCTTTTGTTGTCGAGAGAAAAAAAAAAGAGGTTCCAATCTTTTATCCATAATGTTCTTTTTTACTTTTTTTTTATTTTCGTTAATTCCTGATACTGCATAACCAGGCAATTTTTTCATCAATATTCTGGAATCAGTGTTTTTATGGGGCGCTGCTGAGATTGTCCGCCCGAAGAAGTGCTTAGAAAGGCGGGTAGAACTTGCCATCTCGATGCAAATGTGCGGACAGAATGGAATGGCAGCCCTGAACAGCAGACAGAATGGAACAGCAGCCCTGAACAGCGGACAGAATGAAACGGCAGCCCAAAACAACGGATATAATGGAACGGCAACCCCGAACAACGGACAGAATGGAACGGCAGCCCTGAACAGCGCCCTCTCATACCAGGGGTAATGACGAGACTTGAATGTAAATAGAATCTATACAGATTCAGTCCAAAGACTCTTAGAGATGCTCTATTTTTTTGTTTATATTCCATGGAAGAAGGAGAGCGATACACGCCAATATCCTCAATGTTCAGACATTTTAATATCCGCTCTATTGGGTGAGGACGATACCCAGAGTTGGTCTTACTGTATCTCTGTTCTTGTACCACACCACCCACTGTGGGTGATAAAGCTCCACTGTGGGTGATAAAGCTCCACTGTGGGTGATAAAGCTCCACTGTGGGTGATAAAGCTCCACTGTGGGTGATAAAGCTCCACTGTGGGTGATAAAGCTCCACTGTGGGTGATAAAGCTCCACTGTGGGTGATAAAGCTCCACTGTGGGTGATAAAGCTCCACTGTGGGTGATAAAGCTCCACTGTGGGTGATAAAGCTCCACTGTGGGTGATAAAGCTCCACTGTGGGTGATAAAGCTCCACTGTGGGTGATAAAGCTCCACTGTGGGTGATAAAGCTCCACTGTGGGTGATAAAGCTCCACTGTGGGTGATAAAGCTCCACTGTGGGTGATAAAGCTCCACTGTGGGCGATAAAGCTCCACTGTGGGTGATAAAGCTCCACTGTGGGTGATAAAGCTCCACTGTGGGTGATAAAGCTCCACTGTGAGTGATAAAGCTCCACTGTGGGTGATAAAGCACCAATGTGGGTGATACAGCACCACTGTGGGCAATAAAGCTCCACTGTTAGATATAAAGCTCCACTGTAAGTGATAAAGCTCCACTGTGGGTGATAAAGCACCACTTTGGGTGATACAGTACCACTGTGTGTGATACAGTACCACTGTGGGTGATACAGTACCACTGTGGGTGATACAGCACCACTGTTGGTGATACAGCACCACTGTGGGTGATACGGCACCACTGTGAGTGATACAGCACCACTGTGGGTGATAAATCACCATTGTGGATAATTTTGGTAAGATCTATTCACTCTTTAAAGGCAGCTATGTACTCGTAAAGGCAGCTATGTAATGTACTTGTAAAGGCAGCTATGTACTTGTAAAGGCAGCTATGTACTCGTTAAGGCAGCTATGTACTCGTTAAGGCAGCTATGTACTTGTAAGTCAGTGGAAGACCTCGGTCTCATCACCAAAAAAATTTCACTTGAGTGAATCATTAATAGGCCTAAGACCCCGCCTCAAGATAGGTCAATTCTTATCTCTTCTGACGGAAACAAAAAAGAAATTCACCAGTAAGCTAGTGATCTTTTTTCACTTGTGCACTGCAAGGCTCACTTCACTGTCTGTGCACTGCAAGGCTCACTTCACTGACCGGTGCACTGCAAGGCTCACTTCACTGCCTAGCCAGAGGTCTTGAATTGTTAAGACCCGTCCTGGTCACCATTTGTTCCTGGTAAATATTGTACCTGCGGACATGTGGTCACTTCAAGAGCAGGGTCTTGAGGTGGTCTTGTGTGGTTATAGGGTCGGGTGTGGGTCAGGGATGAGAGGTGTGGGTAGATGTGAACTGTTTGGGTTACTGTGATTTGTGTGGTCGTAGATGTGTGGCTTGAGAATGGAAGGTGGGTCCGTAATTTGTGTGGTTGTAGTGTTGAGACAGGTTCCTTAGGAACTCTACTCTGTTCCCTTGAACTGTGTGGTGGTGTGTTCTTGGGATTTGGGTGGTCGTGTGTTCCTGTGATTTGTGTGGTCGTATTTAGAACAGTTTCTCAAGGTCACAGGAGGAGCTGATGCCCAAGGAAGCTGTAGTTACGTGATTTGTGCCCTAAATTGCTTAAAGTTTGGAGAAAGCACAAATCAGAAATACTCTACATACGGAAAACTTCTCGCCTAGAAGAAAATTCTTCTTGCCTAAATAGCTTTTCTTAAACAAGTCACGTAGACAATAGTGCTTTCCTTCATTTTTATTGGAAAAATTAGATACATCAACAGTGTGTTGTGTGGTGTCTGTTGTGCCAGAAGTGAGTTGAAGTGGGCTCAAACCCTGCTTATCTTCCCATTCTTCTTCCTTTTGTCTTCTTTTTCTTTCTCACCGTCTTCGTCTTCTTTGCCATCTCCTTTCTTCTCCTCCGTCTTCTTCCACTTCTCCCTTCCCCAGAACATGGATAGGGATCAGGGAGACTTCATTGGGAGGATAGTGTCAAGACATCAACAAGGGATAACGTAGCAATTCTAGGGGATTTTAACTTTAGTCAAATTGACAGGAATTCTTTGTCTGGGAGTCTAGAATCAAACGATTTCGTAGAGGTAAATATAGAGTGTTTTTTTTCCATAACAGTCTCTGACAGAACCACCTAGGGGACACAGTCTGCTTCACTAGTTCTACTGAACCAGAACTGCCTCGTTAATATCTGGGGATTACGGGAAAGATTGGCGCGAGCGACCACAAATCGACAACATATAACATTAAATGGAAGTAATTCCATTTAATGTTAAATGTGAGATATATTTCATACGAACGATAGATCGTGAGCTCAGAACCTACATTCTATTGAAAACGCAGAAATAGAGAAGTGGAAGTTGGTAATAAATAAAGGACATATAAAAATGGAAAGGACTCGAAATAATTGATTCAAATTGGATAGGCTTAAAAAAAGGTGTGGAAAAATAGTGGTTCGGTAATAGGGTAGTTGATGTGTGGAACAACCTGCTAAGTAGGGTCGTTAAAGCTAAATGGGTAGACAGCTTTAAAAATAAGTTAGAGAAATGCATGAGTTAGAAGGGTTGGCGCTGAGAACCTGCCAAGTTTGTGACAGAAGGTTCACTGCAGGGTTCCTTTATTATTTTGATTCTATGTTCCGCCTCCTCCTTTCCCTTTTCCTCTTCTATTTTCTCTCCTTTCTCCTCTCCCGCTTCGGCATCTTTCTTCTACTTCTTCATTTTCTCCTTATCAGTGCTTTTCTCTGTCTTCCTCCACTTCCCTCTCTTCCCTCTATACATCTTCCTTTTCCCTCTCTGTTTCTTCCTCTTCCTCTCCTTTCTCATACCTTCTTTCTCTCCCTCCTCATCCCTCTGTTTTTTTCCTTGTAATTTTTCCCTCGTTATTGTAATAAACTTTTCCAATAAGGATGCTGCGAGGGCGTTTTTCAGACCCTTGATATTGAAGATCCAAAAAGAACTTATACCCAGGTTGTAGGTCTCAGGTCTCAGG
>WNWK01003039.1:105000-120000 GCA_009830355.1 Cherax destructor
AAACGTGGTTTTTGACACATTTCAAAAAGGCCGAGCTAAGGTCAAATTAAATCTTTTCTCACGTGATTATTCCCGACGAATGACCTAATACTATATTTTTCTAAGTAAGCCAACGATATACTTTTCTAAGTAAGCCAACGATATACTTTTCTAATCCAACGATATACTTTTCTAAGTAAGCTAACAATATGTTTTTTTTTTTTGGTTTCTAGTGGTGAACCGCCAGGAGTCGCATTCAGACTTTCTAAAAGAGAAAGTTTGGCGATGGAACAGGTGCCGTTGAGAGTAGCTCAGAGCAACGGGTAGATGTGAAGAAACAGTAGATCAAACCAACGGGTAGATGGGGCATTAGTGCATGCAGTAGACACACACAAGGAGAGAGTGGACCTAGCAGCGACTAGTGCTATGACTCGACCCCTGCAGCAACAATTAGGTGAATACACACATTCACAAATGCTAGTTTTTTTTTTAACACGGTACAAAATAGTTTGCTTCATTCGCAATGTCGTGAATGAGCGCATTGCAGAGTGCAAGACGCAGCGCGCATTGTAGAGTGCAAGACGCAGCGCGCATTGAGAGTGCAAGACGCAGCGCGCATTGCAGAGTGCAAGACGCAGCGCGCATTGCAGAGTGCAAGACGCAGCGCGCATTGCAGAGTGCAAGACGCAGCGCGCATTGCAGAGTGCAAGACGCAGCGCGCATTGCAGAGTGCAAGACAGCGCGCATTGCGAGTGCAAGGGCGCATTGCAGAGTGCAAGACGCAGCGCGCATTGCAGAGAGCAAGACGCAGCGCAGGAAGATGTTGAACATTACACTTAATGACGTTCAAAGGAAGTTTTTACAGGGCAGTGTATCTGTACACTCAGACACTCTCTCTCTCTCTCTCTCTCTCTCTCTCTCTCTCTCTCTCTCTCTCTTCTCTCTCCCCACCTTCTTCGCTTTCTTCTTCTTCTTCATCTTCTCCCATCCTCTCCTTCCCTTGTATTCCTTCTTTTCTCTCTCTTCTTATTTCCACTCTCTTTCTACTTCTTTTCACTTGGGATCTATACCTATTCTTCAGTGATTCCTCTTGATACAGTGAAGGATTCCTCTTGATACAGTGAAGGATTCCTCTTGATACAGTGAAGGATTCCTCTTGATACAGTGAAGGATTCCTCTTGATACAGTGAAGGATTCCTCTTGATACAGTGAAGGATTCCTCTTGATACAGTGAAGGATTCCTCTTGATACAGTGAAGGATTCCTCTTGATACAGTGAAGGATTCATCGTGATACAGTGAAGGATTCATCGTGATACAGTGAAGGATTCATCGTGATACAGTGAAGGATTCCTCTTGATACAGTGAAGGATTCCTCTTGATGTAGTGAAGGATTCCTCTTGATACAGTGAAGGATTCCTCTTGATACAGTGAAGGATTCCTCTTGTTACAGTGAAGGATTCATCTTGATACAGTGAAGGATTCATCGTGATACAGTGAAGGATTCCTCTTGATGCAGTGAAAAATTCCTCTTGATACAGTGAAGGATTCCTCTTGTTACAGTGAAGGATTCATCTTGATACAGTGAAGGATTCATCGTGATACAGTGAAGGATTCCTCTTGATGCAGTGAAAAATTTCCCTTGATACAGTGAAGGATTCCTCTTGATACAGTGAAGATTCCTCTTGATACAGTGAAGAATTCTCTTGATACAGTGAAGGATTCCTCTTGATACAGTGAAGGATTCCTCTTGATACAGTGAAGGATTCCTCTTGATGTAGTGAAGGATTCCTCTTGATACAGTGAAGGATTCTTCTTGATACAGTGAAGGATTCCTCTTGTTACAGTGAAGGATTCCTCCTGATACAGTGAAGGATTCATCGTGATACAGTGAAGGATTCCTCTTGATGCAGTGAAAAATTCCCCTTGATACAGTGAAGGATTCCTCTTGATACAGTGAAGGATTCCTCTTGATACAGTGAAGGATTCCTCTTGATACAGTGAAGGATTCCTCTTGATACAGTGAAGGATTCCTATTGATACAGTGAAGGATTCCTCTTGATACAGTGAAGGATTCCTCTTGTTACAGTGAAGGATTCCTCTTGATACAGTGAAGGATTCTCTGATACAGTGAAGGATTCTCTGATACAGTGAAGGATTCCTTGATACAGTGAAGGATTCCTCTTGATACAGTGAAGGATTCCTCTTGATACAGTGAAGGATTCCTCTTGATACAGTGAAGGATTCCTCTTGATACAGTGAAGGATTCCCCTTGATACAGTGAAGGATTCCTCTTGATACAGTGAAGGATTCCTCTTGATACAGTGAAGGATTCCTATTGATACAGTGAAGGATTCCTGTTGTTTTTTTCATCCATCAAAAAACAAAATCGAGAGTTTTGTTAATTCTTCCGGACTGTCTATTGTGTGTTTTATTTTGGGTTTCTCTCGTTTTTTCGGGAATTCCGTTTTATTCGGCAACTCTCTGTTTTTTTTTTCTTTCCTTTGATTTGTAGTTTCTATTGATTGTTCAGGAAATTCCTGTTTAGTGTCCTGATTTTCATATATATATATATATATATATATATATATATATATAAATTTTCCTACCCTTCTCTTTCCTTCTCCTCCTTCTTCACTCTACCTCTTCCTCTACACGTTTCTCCCTCCCCTTTCATCTCACACCCCTTTATCCCCCCCTGTAATCTTCCTCCTCATTTCCTCCCTCTATCCCATATTTTACAATTTCTCGTTTCTTAAAATCATCGCTTTCCTTCTTAATACCCTTCCTCCCCCTCGCCACGTAACTCACACCACAAATTGCTATGTCAGCCTGGCTCATTCTGCTGCACTAGGGCAACTAATTTACGATAAACACGGTTATGAGGTCTGAAATGTTTAGGCTCGTGTGTTTCCATAAACATTTATACTCTCATAATGTTTTTGGGTAAAAGCAACAGCAGCTGCGATCATCTCTTATGTTTTAATGCTGTCACATTGTTTAAATTGGTTTATTGAGGAGAGGTTTTTTTTTTCTCTCTTCGTTTGTTGACCAAAGTGTTTTTTGTTAGTGTTGCTTAAGTGTTTGTGTGTTTTTTTCTGTTTGTTTCGGGGCTTCGAGAGCAGAAAAGCTTATATTGTTAGTTATTGGTTTGTTATTGCTGGAGCAGAGGTATACTGGTGGTGTATGCGAGTGCCACATACAGTGCCACATCCACTGGATGTGGCACTCGCTCTCACAACCTGTATTACCACTCTCCATCAATTTTACAATGGTACACATTAACGCCAAGTTAATAAATAAGTCACATGTACAACACTTGCCCATACTTGAAGCTGGAGGGACTGACCACCTCCCACCGAGGGTGCTGCGTTCAACTGTGCTAGACTGAGGAAGTCTGCTGGGCAGGCCGAAAGTTTCGCCAATAAAAATAACCCAAGTGTATATGTGTCTTATTTACCATTCTTACATTCTGCCACTCGTGAAGACATTCACACAGTCTATCACGTTATGAAAACATTCATTCTATTTTTTCCCTCTGCAACTCTTTATTAGTAATTTGAAATTGTTGCTTCTTGGTCTCTCTGATAATGGCGCCGAGAATTCTTCCTTATCTAGCCCCTCGTAAATTTTAATGTTGCGATCATATCTCGTCTTTTTTTTCTATCCTCCACCAAGAGTATTTCAAGTGTGTGTGTGTGTACTCACCTAGTTGTGGTTGCAGGGGTCGAGTCATAGCTCCTGGCCCCGCCTCTTCACTGGCTGCTACTGGGTCACTCTCCCTGCGCCATGAGCTTTATCATACCTCTTCTTAAAGCTATGTATGGAGCCTGCCTCCACTACATCCCTTCCTAAACTGTTCCACTTCCCGGGAAGTGTGTGTGTGTGTGTGTGTGTGTGTGTGTGTGTGTGTGTGTGTGTGAGTGAGTGCGTGTGTGTGTGTGTGTGTGTGTGTTTTAGAGTGTGTTGAGCGAGACGTCACATTCACAGTTCTCCACAAGAGGGGTCAGAATTCAATTGAAGTTACACCTGGGAGTCAAGTTGGATTAATTTAGGAGGCCAGTACGGTGACATAACTGAGGTGGGGAACTTCTCTCCGCCAGCTTCAACTCTCTCACAACTTTCAACTTGAAACACAACATTCTGTGTCAGTTGCTACACTCTCAGACACATCCACTGCTGTGTCAGTTGCTACACTCTCAGACACATCCACTGCTGTGTCACTTGCTACACTCTCAGACACATCCACTGCTGTGTCACTTGCTACACTCTCAGACACATCCACTGCTGTGTCAGTTGCTACACTCTCAGACACATCCACTGCTGTGCTCTCACCCCACCTATCTAAAGTCACCTGTCTTTAAACGGCATATATATATATATATATATATATATATATATATATATATATATATATATATATATATATATATATATATATATGCTAGGAATTGCAAGAGCAGGTATTACAAATAAAGAAAACATTTGTAATTAACGACTGTTTGGGATACTAAGTAAAATCTCAGATTTTCAATATTTATTATATTATATTAATATAAAAACATACTCTGAATAAAAATCATAAATCTATATAATCTGTGTAAAACCCTATTTACACAAAACCACAGTACAAGATAAAAGTCACAAGTAAAATCGAGTATTCGATGTAGTGTCAAGTCGCTGCCATCTTCTAGTGTCACGCAGGACACTACCACACCTTGTCATGATGCTTCTTTGTCTTATGGCACGCCTTCTCACGGGGTCCCCTGACACCCGTTCTCTGTGTCACATGACACGCCCCCGGTGTCACCCGACACGCATTCTCTTCTGTGTCACACGACACCCTTCTCTCTGTGCCCATAAGACACCTTCCTTGCATCATGAACCCATCTCTAATAAAACCTTTTCACCGCGTTATGACACCCATCAAACACACGCTTAACTTGTCGTCGTGCCATCGTCACAAACTCTGACTGACTACACCACTAAATAGCTGACACCACATAGTGTCACACAAGACACCACCTGTTACCAGTGTCACACAAGACACCACCTGTTACCAGTGTCACACAAGACACCACCTGTTACCAGTGTCACACAAGACACCACCTGTTACCAGTGTCACACAAGACACCACCTGTTACCAGTGTCACACAAGACACCACCTGTTACCAGTGTCACACAAGACACCACCTGTTACCAGTGTCACACAAGACACCACCTGTTACCAGTGTCACACAAGACACCACCTGTTACCAGTGTCACACAAGACACCACCTGTTACCAGTGTCACACAAGACACCACCTGTTACCAGTGTCACACAAGACACCACCTGTTACCAGTGTCACACAAGACACCACCTGTTACCAGTGTCACACAAGACACCACCTGTTACCAGTGTCACACAAGACACCACCTGTTACCAGTGTCACACAAGACACCACCTGTTACCAGTGTCACACAAGACACCACCTGTTACCAGTGTCACACAAGACACCACCTGTTACCAGTGTCACACAAGACACCACCTGTTACCAGTGTCACACACTTTCAGGTACATAAGTTCAGGTACAACAGTCCATTTTCAGGTACATAGTCTCAGGAACACAGTAGGTACGGTGAATAAGCCAGTAGATAGTCTAAGGCTGTCACCAGCACGAAGAGTCAATCTCCAGGTCTGTCTGTTGAACACTCCCAGGTGTATCAGGGAGCTAGTGAATTCTCCAGTGTTGTATATAGGGAGAGTCTCGCTGACACTCTCCAGCAGTGTATATGGGAGAGTCTCGTACACTCCCTAGGTGTATCAGGGAGCTGGTGAACTCTCCAGTGTTGTATATGGGAGAGTCTCGTTAGCACTCCCTAGGTGTATCAGGAGCTGGTGAACTCTCCAGTGTTGTATATGGGAGTCTCTCGTTAGCACTCCCTAGGTGTATCAGGGAGCTGGTGAACTCTCCAGTGTTGTATATGGGAGGGTCTCAATAGCACTGTCAGTCAAGCCGGCCCGACAGTCAAACATCAGGTCTGATGACGTAACCCCTTGACTGCCGGCCGGTGAGGTAATTACCTAACAACCATTGTTAGATAGGGGGCCGTAACAGCAGGCGAAATATTCACAAACACTGATCTCTGGCCGACGGAGACTCGAACCTACGAACCTCATGACAAGGTACGCAGTGCTTTGACCGATCCACACTGGTCCAATACCTTGGCATCCAGCTTTCGCTAGACGTTATTCCAAGGCAGCCAGCTTTCAGGCGCTGTAAGCTGTAAGCCTTCCTGCCTGAAAGCTGGCTGCCTTGGAATAACGTCTAGCGAAAGCTGGATGCCAAGGTATTGGACCAGTGTGGTACTTCCTGCCTGAAAGCTGGCTGCCTTGGAATAACGTCTAGCGAAAGCTGGATGCCAAGGTATTGGACCAGTGTGGTACGGTCGGTAAAGCACTGCGTACCTTGTCATGAGGTTCGTAGGTTCGAGTCTCCGTCGGCCAGAGATCAGTGTTTATATATATATATATATATATACATATATCCGTGTGAATGTGTGTGTATATAGGTCAAAAGTTTACTGATATCTTATTTAAGGTATTCTTGACTGGTGGAGTACAATTCATGCAGCCTTAATGACCCTCGTGCAGTAGATAGGCTTCAAATCCAATGAACCAACCAACCAGCTGACGTGACGTCATTGCATTTGCAACATTGGTGAAATTTTCATTTCATGTGGTGTCGTGGTGTTGTGGTGTCGTGGTGTTGTGGTGTTGTGGTGTCTGTGGTGTTGTGGTGTCTGTGGTGTAGTGGTGTCGTGGTGTTGTGGTGTCGTGGTGTCTGTGGTGTTGTGATGTCGTGGTGTCTGTGATGTAGTAGTGTCGTGGTGTCTGTGGTGTCGTGGTGTTGTGGTGTTGTAGTGTCATGGTGTCTGTGGTGTTGTGGTGTCTGTGGTGTAGTGGTGTCAGGGGTGTCGTGGTGTCTGTGGTGTTGTGATGTCGTGGTGTCTGTGGTGTAGTGGTGTCGTGGTGTCTGTGGTGTCGTGGTGTCTGTGGTGTCGTGGTGTTGTGGTGTCATGGTGTCTGTGGTGTTGTGGTGTCTGTGGTGTAGTGGTGTCGTGGTGTTGTGGTGTCGTGGTGTCTTTGGTGTTGTGATGTCGTGGTGTCTGTGGTGTTGTGGTGTCGTGGTGTTTGTGGTGTTGTGATGTCGTGGTGTCTGTGGTGTAGTGGTGTCGTGGTGTCTGTGGTGTCGTGGTGTTGTGGTGTCTGTGGTGTTGTGGTGTCGTGGTGTTGTGGTGTCGTGGTGTTGTGGTGTCGTGGTGTTGTGGTGTCGTGGTGTCGTGGTGTTGTGGTGTCGTGGTGTCTGTTGTTGCGGTGTCTATGGTGTCGTGGTGTTGTGGTGTCTGTGGTGTTGTGGTGTCGTAGTGTTGTTGTGTTGTGGTGTTGTTTTATCGTGGTATCGTGGTGTCTGTGGTGTTGTGCTGTCGTGGTGTTGTTGCTTGTTGTGGTGTTGTGGTGTCGTGGTGTCTGTGGTGATGTGGTGTCTGTGGTGTTGTGGTGTCGTGGTGTCTGTGGTGTCGTGGTGTCTGTAGTGTCGTGGTGTTCGTGGTGTCGTGGTGTTGTGGTGTCTGTGGTGTCGTGGTGTCTGTGGTGATGTGGTGTCTGTGGTGTTGTGGTGTCGTGGTGTCTGTGGTGTCGTGGTGTCTGTGGTGTCGTGGTGTTGTGGTGTCGTGGTGTTGTGGTGTCGTGGTGTTGTGGTGTCGTGGTGTCTGTGGTGTCGTGGTGTCTATGGTGTCGTGGTGTCGTGGTGTCGTGTTGTCGTGGGTGTCAAGTGTCGTGGTGTCGTGGTGTTTGTGGTGTCGTGGTGTTGTGGTGTCGTTGTGTCTGTGGTGTCGTGTGTCGTGGTGTTGTGGTGTCGTGGTGTCGTGGTGACTGTGGTGTCGTGGTGTTGTGGTGTCGTGGTGTGTGTGTCGTGGTGTGTGTCGGGTCTGTGGTGTCTGTGGTGTCGTGGTGCCGTGGTGCCTGTGGTGTCTGTGGTGTCGTGGTGTGTGGTGTCGTGGTATCTGTGGTGTCGTGTGTGTCTGTGGTGTCTTGGTGTCGTGGTGTCTGTGGTGTTGTGGTGTCGTGGTGTCTGTGATGTCGTGGTGTCGTGCTTTCTTGGTGTCTGTGGTGTCGTGGTGTCGTAGTGTCTGTGGTGTCGTGGTGTCGTGGTGTCTGTGGTGTCGTGGTGTCGTGCTGTCTGTTGTGTCGTGGTGTCTGTGGTGTCGTGGGTTGTGGTGTCGTGGTGTTGTGGTGTCTGTGGTGTCGTGGTGTAGTGGTGTCGGGTGTGCTGTGGTGTCGTGGTGTCTGTGGTGTCGTGGTGTTGTGGTGTCGTGGTGTTGTGGTGTCTGTGGTGTCGTGGTGTAGTGGTGTCGTGGTGTCTGTGGTGTCGTGGTGTTGTGGTGTCGTGGTGTTGTGGTGTCTGTGGTGTGTGGTGTAGTGGTGTTGTGGTGTCTGTGGTGTCGTGGTGTCTGTGGTGTCTGTGGTGTCGTGGTTCTGTGGTGTCGTGGTGTCTGTGGTGTCGTGGTGTCTGTGGTGTCTGTGGTGTCGTGGTGTTTACTGTGGTGTCGTGGTGTCTGTGGTGTCGTGGTTTCTGTGGTGTCGTGGTGTCTGTGGTGTCGTGGTGTCTGTGGTGTCTGTGGTGTCGTGGTTTCTGTGGTGTCGTGGTGTCTGTGGTGTCGTGGTGTCGTGGTTTCTGTGGTGTCGTGGTATCTGTGGTGTCGTGGTGTCGTGGTGTCGTGGTGTCTGTGGTGTCGTGGTGTCTGTGGTGTCGTGGTGTCTGTGGTGTCGTGGTGTCTGTGGTGTCGTGGTGTCTGTGGTGTCGTGGTGTCTGTGGTGTCGTGGTGTCTGTGGTGTCGTGGTTTCTGTGATGTTGTGGTGTCGTGCTTTCTTTGGTGTCTGTGGTGTCGTGGTGTCGTGGTGTCTGTGGTGTCTGTGGTGTCGTGGTGTCTGTGCAACAAGGGGTTGAGGGACGGTGTGGGTCACCCACTCATAAATTCAATGTTTAAAACTCAGCTGATTAAACCTCCAATCTTTGCAACTTTAATGTTGATATCAATTGTATTTAAACGTAATTTTTTTAAATACTATTGAATTTAGCTCGAATGTTTAAAAAAAAGTGATTAAACCCTCCAGTGTTTGAAACTCCAGTATTTAAAACTCCATTTACTAAGACTCCGGTGTTAAGACAAATGGTTGAACTTCGTAATAACCAGTCTAGTCTCTTTTTTTTCAGACTCCGGTGTTTAAGACTAAAATTGTAATGGCATTTGCATTTTTAAGTTTATAGAATGTCTGGGAAAATGAAAATCTGAGATAAGGAGAAGCTTGATATAGCCGAGGCAAGAGATAGAGATAAAAGATAAAAGAGTATATTTTGTTTTGAAAGTTCCTCCAGCACGTCCGGTTAAGTCAATCCAAACTTGTGGCGCATCCATCCATCTTGCCTGTGTGTGTGAGTGATTTATCACGTCGTAATTAGTGTATTTGCTGAGGAAGTTTCAGTGTTGCATGCACCCCTTGAGAATACAACACTGAACTGCTCAGGTACGAACTTCAGTTAGGTTGCGATCCGTGTTTATAGTGTTGAACACCCTTGTGTTCCGTACCAGATCCTTTTTTTTTCTGATTCAAGTAGGATTTCTCACAGAGTCTTAATAGTTCATTTGTATGTAACTTATTCATCAAAACAGCCTCCTTGGGATCGCGTGAGAACACCGAGCTTGGTCGTGGTGTCGTGTTGTGAGTGGAGTTAGAGCAGGACACGTTGACTGGTGGATTGACGATAGGTCTTCAACTGAATATTGTTGTCAGATTTGCAGAGAACAACATCTAGTAACGGTAGTGTGTTGTTGAGGTTATCATCTTTTGAGTGTGAAGTGTACGTAAGGCTCAACCTGGCTGGGCTTCCTCTGGAGTGCACAGAACGTCAAACCTTCTAGATGTATTAGTGAGAATGTCAACATAACCAGGTGAACGACGCCAGAATGATGAAGATAAAAACATTCACCTTTAAGATGTTCCCTAAGATTTTTCTTTTTCTTTTCTCGGTTCTTCTCTCCCTCCCTCACTCTCTCTCTTCTTTCCTCCTTTGCCTTCCTCTCCTCCTTCCACCTTCTTCCCCACTCTCTCACTACCCTTCTCAAGTGACAATGGCCTAATTAAAACTGAGTGGGGCGTGGATCAGGGCTACCTACTGACCCTTTCATTTATCCTCTTCTTTTCTCAACTGGAAAAGGGTGAATGGTAGGAGGGAGAGTGAATGCAGTGAAGAATGTCACTCAAAGAACACGAAAGTTAAAAGCATTCCTACCCATTCCTAAAGAGTCCAACACATTCTGATACATTCCTAAACATTCCTGCACGTTCCTACACATTTCTAAGCGTTACTACGCATTCTTACACATTCATACACATTCCTACACTTTCTTTTCCACGTGTCCTCTTCTTACTTTCTCTCCTCCCTGTCCTCACTTTCTCGCACATTTCCCTTCTCTATGTTCACTCTCTCTCTCTCTCTCTCTCTCTCTCAGTTCTTCTTGTCCCCACTTTCTCTTCATTCTCCCTACCCTCACATTCTCTCCCTTTTCCCTGTCCTCATTTTATCTCCCTTCTCCCTATCCTCACTTGTTCTTTCCCTTCTCCCTGTCCTCCCCTCTACGTCCTATTCACCTTTATCCTTACGTTTTTATCCACTGTTATTCCAATTCCGATTTAGCGTCTATCTTGTTTTGTTTTTTCATTCTTCCCCTTCCCCTTAGCCATTGATAGTGCTCCCATGTCCTCTTTTTTATTCTCTCCTCTCTTCTCTCTCTTCTCTCTCTCTCTCTCTCTCTCTCTCTCTCTCTCTCTCTCTCTCTCTCTCTCTCTCTCTCTCTCTCTCTCTACTCTGCTCCTATTTCACTCGCTTTCTCCTCTGTTTCTGTTATCTCTACTATCTCTCTTCTCTCTTTCTCCTTTTTTTATCCGTTTGCTCTCTTTCTCATATGCTTCTCTAATCTCAACCTTTCTCTTTCTCGTCTTCTCTCTTTCTCCTTTGTTTCGTGTATATTTTTATTTTATAAAGTTTCTCTTATCTTTCTTTGTTCTTTCTTTCGTTTATCTCTCTACTGTAGATAAATTAGACACATATGCAACACTTGGGTATCTTTATTGAGGAAACGTTTCGCCCCACAGTGGCTTCATCAGTCCACACAAAGGAGAATGGTGAAGAACAGGAGGAGTTTGAGGTAATCAGTCCCTCGGCCTTGAGTCGATGTTGTCAGTCCATCAATCTTGAAGTGAATACAGCACATGAGCGTCGAAGTTGCTTATATACTGTAGACAGGTGAGGTGCAGCAGTCGGAGGTGGCGTCACACTTGACAAATCCAAATGTGGAAGAAGGTCCTGTCTAAATGTTAGGCAAGTGAAGAATTCCCCGTATTAAGAATCCCTGTATTAAGAATCCCCCGTATTAAGAATTCCCCGTATTAGGAATTCCCCGTATTAAGAATCCCCTGTATTAAGAATCCCCCGTATTAGGAATTCCCCGTATTAAGAATCCCATGTATTAAGAATTCCTCGTATTAAGAATCCCCCGTATTAAGAATTTCCGTATTAAGAATCCCCTGTATTAAGAATCTCATGTATTAAGAATCCCCTGTATTAAGAATTTCCCGTGTTAAGAATTCCCCGTATTAAGAATCCCCCGTATTAAGAATTCCCAGTATTAAGAATCCCCCGTATTAAGAATTCCTCGTATTAAGAATCCCCCGTATTAGGAATTTCCCGTATTAAGAATCCCCTGTATTAAGAATCTCATGTATTAAGAATCCCCTGTATTAAGAATTCCCCGTATTAAGAATCCCCGTATTAAGAATCCCCGTTTAAAGGGAATTCCTCGTATTAAGAATCCCGTATTAGAATTCCGTATTAAAAATTCTCCATATTAAGAACCCCCCATTTAAAAGACCCCCGTTTTAAAAAATCCGTTTCAATCCCATGTATTAAGAATTCCCTATTAAAAATCCCTGTATTAAGAATTCCCGTTTTGAATCCCCGTATTAATTTCCAGTTTAAAAATCCCCTATTAAATTCCTCTTAAGTCTATTAGGATTCCCGTATTAAGATCTCCATTTAAGTCCTCCATTTAAGAAATCCCCCGTTTTAAAAAAAATCCCATGTACTAACAATCCCATGTATTAAGAATTCCCCATATTAAGAATCCCATGTATTAAGAATCCACCGTATTAAGAATCCCATATATTAAGAATCCTCTGTATTAAGAATTCCCCGTATTAAGAATCCCATGTATTAAGAATCCCATGTATTAAAGAATCCATTTTAAGAATCCTCTGTATTAAAATTCCCCGTTTAAAATCCCGTATTGAATTTTCGTATTAAGAATCCATGTATTAAGAATTCCCTTATAAGACCCATTATTAAGATCCGTATTAAGAATATGTTTTAAGAATCCCGTTTAAACCCAGTATTAAGATCCCCATATTAAGAATCCCCCGTATTAAGAATCCCATGTATTAAGAATACCCCGTATTAAGAATTCCCCGTATTAAGATTTTTTTAATCTCTGTTTCTCCCATTTCTTCTCCTATCTTCTTTATTTTCTGCTCTCTTTTTCCTCTTCTTTTCTCTGTGTCATTTCTTTCATTTACATTTTTGCTCTTTCTTCTTTCTGTTATGTCTTTCTGCTTATTTTACCCTCGTCTTTCTTTATCTTCTCTTACGCTTCTTTTTTAATTATGATAATAATAAATCTTCTTTTTTTCCTCTCTTTTTCACTTTCTCCTCTTTTTTTTTTGGGGGAATAAAAATATTTGTAATATATAAGTCATCATCCTAGGCTCTATTACCATAAGTTTTCAAAACAAAATTTCAGAAATTCTGAATTCTGTAATCCCTTCTCTGAAGGATTCAATTATATTCTCGTATCTTTCAGACACGCGATTCCTACCGATCCCCTCCCCCTCTCTCTCCCCCTTCCCATTCCCGTTCTCACCCCTCACCTCTTCTACTACCCTCTCCCCTCACCTCTTCTCCTACTACCCTCTCCCCTCACCTCTTCTCTCTACTCCCTACCTCTTCCCCCTCCCTCTATCTTTCTACCCCTCCCCTCACTTCTTCTCTTACTACCCACTCCCCTCACTTCTTCTCCTACTACCCTCTCCCCTCACCTCTTCTCCTACTACCCTCTCCCCTCACCTCTTCTACTACTACCCTCTCCCCTCACCTCTTCTCCTACTACCCTCTCCCCTCACCTCTTCTACTACCCTCTCCCCTCACCTCTTCTCTCTACCCTCTCCCTCACCTCTTCTCTCTACTACCCTCTTCTCTACCCTCTCCTCTCTCTACTACCCTCTCCCTCACCTCTTCTACTACCCTCCCTCACCTCTTCTACTACCCTCTCCCTCCTTCTTCTCTATCCTCTCCCTCACCTCTTCTACTCCCTCTCCTCACCTCTTCTCCTACTATCCTCTCCCTCACCTCTTCTCTGCCCTTCCTCTCACCTCTTCTTCTCCTCCCCCTCACCTCTTCTCCTACTCCCTCTCCCCTCACCTCTTCTCCTACTGCCTCTCCCTCACCTCTTCTCCTACTACCCTCTTCCTCACCTCTTCTCCTACTACCCTCTCCCCTCACCTCTTCTCCACTACCCTCTCCCTCACCTCTTCTCCTACTATCCTCTCCCTCACCTCTTCTCCTCTACCCTCCCTCCCCTCACTCTTCTCCTATACCTCTTTCCCCTCCCTCTTCTCTACCCTCTCCCTCATCCCTTCTCTTACTACCCACTCCCTCACTTCTCCTCCTACTACCCTCTCCCCCACTCTTCCTCCTACTCTCTCTCCCTCACCTCTCCTCTACTACCCTATCCCTCCACCCTTCCCTACTACCCTCTCCCCTCACCCTTCTTACTACCCTCTCCCCTCACCTCTCCTCTACTATCTCCCCTCACCTCTTCTCTACCCCTCCCTCCCTCTTCTACCCTCTCCCCTCCCTCCTACTACCCTCTCCCCCTTCTTCTCTCTACTACCCTCTCCCTCACTTCTTCTCCTACTCCCTCCTCCCCTCCCCTCTCTACTCCCTCCCTCACCTCTCCAGTCCTTCTCCCTCTCCCTGTCTTGGATCCACTGCTTCTATTCCTTCCTTGTCTCCTTGACTTATCTTGTAACCCTCTCCTCCCTCTTCTCTCTACCTCTCTCTTTATCTTCTTCTCTCTTCTCTTTTTAATTTATACGAGTGTTTCTCCTCTCTTGCTTCTCTTTTCTTCCTTTTTCTGGTTCTCATTTGTTCCCTATTAATTCTCCCTTATTCCCTCTGACTCTACTTCCTCCTTCCATTTATCAGTATTTCTGTTTTCTCCCGTTTTAATCTTCCTTTCTTCCTTACCCTTAAGTATTCCCTTTTAAAAAACCTTCCTTCCTAACAGTCTTTTCCCTAACTTTCCACCAATTTGCCACTTTTTAAAGCCTTCTTACCCTTAACAGTCTTCCCTTAACCCCGTCTTCTCCCCTTTAAAATTCTTACGTCCCAAGTCTTTCCTTCCTTAACTTTTCAATTAACATGTTCCTTACCCCCAACAGTCTTACCCTTAACGTCTTTTCCCGTATTAATTATCATTCTTTCTCTTCAATAAACCCATCAACTGCTCGTCTCCGCTTCTTTTCTACATCAACGTCTTCTTCCGTCTCTTGTATCAACCTCTTCCTCATCACTCTCTTCTATGTCTACTTCAACTTTTACTTCTACATCAACGTCTCTTCTCGTCTACTCCCATAAACGTCTCTAAGTCTCTTGACCAAAATTCCCTTTTGTCTACTTCTACTTCTCACCCGTCTACTTCAGCTTCCGTCTCTCCCGTAACTTCTACATAACCTCTCTTCTCCCCACCTCTCTTCTCATCAACGTCTCTTCTCGTCTACTTCTGCATTCTATAGTCCTGCACGAAACATTATAAAATGAATTTTTAATGTTGTTTTGGTGTGGTTTCAGTTACCTCTTACCCCCAT
>WNWK01003039.1:122500-145000 GCA_009830355.1 Cherax destructor
ATAATTCCCCCACACACCAGTGAACCATCCCACAATTTCCCCCATACCAGTGAACCATCCTCTCAATTTCCCCCCCACCAGTGAACCATTCCCAATTTCCGCCAACATACCATGAACCACCCCAATATTCCCCACCCAGTGAACCATTCCAATTTCCCCACACCAGTGAACCATTTACAATTTCCCCACACACCAGTGAACCATTCCCACAATATTCCCCAACACCCAGTGAACCATTCCCACAATATTCCCCCCCACACCAGTGACCATTCCCACAATATTCCCCAAAACCAGTAAAAATTTCCCCAATTTCCCCAAACCAGGAACCATTACAATTTCCCCACACACCAGTGAACCATTCCCACAATTTCCCCCACCCCTGAACCATTCCCTCAATTTCCCCACACAATGCATTCCACAATTTCCCCACACAATGAATCATTCCCCAATATTCCCCACACCCAGTGAACCATTCCCTAATTTCCCCCCACACCAGTGAACCTTCCACAATATTCCCCACACAAGTAAATCATTCCCCAATATTCCCCACACACCAGTGAACCATTCCCCCAATATTCCCCACACACCAGTGAACCATTCCCCAATATTCCCCCACACACCAGTGAACCATT
Organism: Cherax destructor; assembly: GCA_009830355.1. Classification (NCBI taxonomy): domain Eukaryota; kingdom Metazoa; phylum Arthropoda; class Malacostraca; order Decapoda; family Parastacidae; genus Cherax; species Cherax destructor. The sequence continues at coordinate 123,133 of WNWK01003039.1, forward strand.
CCCACAATATTCCCCCACACACCAGTGAACCATTCCCACAATATTCCCCCACACACCAGTGAACCATTCCCACAATATTCCCCCACACACCAGTGAACCATTCCCACAATATCCCCACACACCCAGAATCTTCGTCTCTCGTCACGATTATTCTCCATAAGAAGTTTGTTCGTAATAAAAAGAGAAAATGAACTGATGGGAGCGCTATCGTTTTTCGATAATGACCGAGGCGCCGCGAGTGGTACCGAGGCGCCGCGAGTGGGACCGGAGGCGCCGTGAGTGGTGACCGAGGCGCCGCGGTGTGACGAGGCGCCGCGAGTGCTGACCAGGCGCCGTGAGTGGTGACCAGGCGCCGCGAGGGTGACCGAGGCGCCGTGGTTGCTGACCGGGCGCCGCGAGTGCTGACCGAGGCGCCGCCAGTGCTGACCGAGGCGCCGTGAGTGTGACCGGGCGCCGCAGTGGTGACCGAGGCGCCGCGAGTGGTGACCGAGGCGCCGCGAGTGCTGACCGAGGCGCCGCGAGTGCTGACCGAGGCGCCGCGAGTGCTGACCGAGGCGCCGCGAGTGCTGACCGAGGCGCCGCGAGTGCTGACCGACAAGAGGGAGAAAGACATTACATTTGTTGAATTATTTATAAAACTAGATGGAATCTCTCTCTTTATATCCCTATATATATATATATATATATATATATATATATATATATATATATATATATATATATATATATATATATATATATATATATATATATATGCTAAGAATTCGCAAGAGCAGGCGAAATATTCACAAACACTGATCTCTGGCCGAAGGAGACTCGAACCTACGAACCTTGCAACAAGGTTCGCAGTGCTTTACCGACCGTACCACACTGGACGTACCAGTGGGGTTCGGTCGGATGTTGTCTTGTTGTAGATTAACGATGTGTTTAGTGAAGTCATTCACTTGGTTGCCAACATCACCTTGGAGAAGAGCGTTCCAATCAGAGGCGGGAACTCAGAGCAAAGGGCTGGCCAGTTTCCTCTTCCCCACAGCCAGGTTGTACGTGTAGATTCCTCACCTCGTTCTGCTGGGATCTTCAGTGTCGTAAAAACAAGCTTGTGGTCTGCCGAGGGGTTGACAAGTGACTGTGCCTTATGCCAGATCACTCACTACTGGGTCGAGGGAGGAGCTAGAGATGCCAGTAAGGGATTCAATAGTTTCTCATGTCAAACACTGCAGAAAGGTCGTCAAAGTCCCTTTGTATAAGATGTTGGTTGAGGTCACCAACAATTATAATATATAGACATTTGTGTTGGCAGCAGAAGGGTGTCCGCATTTTCCATTAGGAAATTGATGGGGTCTGCATGTTGCCACTGAGGTCTGTACATTGCACATGCTAGTACAGAGGTACTAGTGTTTATGCATAGCTTGAAGAACATCATTTCTAGGTGAGTAGGGATGGCAGCATCAATGTGCTGGGCATGTACACTTTTAGAGAAGCATACATCAACACCTCCTCCTTGCCCTTGTCTGTCTCTTCTCATGCATGAGGTGTATCCAGCAATTGTCTCTCTCACTTTCTCTCTCTCTCTCTCTCTCTCTCTCTCTCTCTCTCTCTCTCTCTCTCTCTCTCTCTCTCTCTCTCTCTCTCTCTCTCTCTCTCTCTCTCTCCCTCTCTCTCTCCCCCCTCAGGCCATTGCATTGATTCGATCGCCTCTTTCACTCCATTTAGACACCATTTATACACAATGTTTTCCCCACTGTTTGTGTGTGTTTGTGTGTGTGTGTGTGTGTGTGTGTGTGTGTGAATGTGTGTGTGTGTGTGAATGTGTGTGTGTGTGTGAATGTGTGTGTGTTCTGTTTTTTTCCTTCTGTGTTTTGTAGTCTCAGACGCTGCTACTGGAACTGAAGGGAAATTTACATATGCTGAAGACTGATTTACATATGCTGAAGACTGATTTACATTTACTGAAGACAAGTTTACATATACTCTATACGTATATATTTACATTTCCTGAAACACGTTTACATTTGCTGAAGATAGATTTACTTATACTAAATCGTGATTTACATTTATTGGAAAAGATTTACATTTACTGAAGACAGATTTACATTTAATGAAGATGTTTTTACATTTACTGAAGACAGATTTATATTTACTGAAGACAGATTTACATTTACTTGATACAGATTTACACTTACTGACGCCATATTTACCTTTACTGAAGCCGGATTTACATTTATCGAAGCCAGATTTACATTTACTGAATCCAGATTTACATTTACTGAAGCCAGATTTGCACTTACTGAAGCCGAATTTACACTTAATGAAGACAGATTTACAGTTACTGAAGACAGATTTACACTTACTGAAGACAGATTTACAGTTACTGAAGACAGATTTGCACTTACTGAAGACAGATTTACACTTACTGAAGCTAGATTTACACTTACTGAAGACAGATTTACACTTACTGAAGACAGATTTACACTTACTGAAGACAGATTTACACTTACTGAAGACAGATTTATACTTACTGAAGACAGATTTACACTTACTGAAGACAGATTTACACTTACTGAAGACAGATTTACACTTACTGAAGACAGATTTATACTTACTGAAGACAGATTTACATACGAGTTCCTGAAACATAATTAAATCTTCCAGTTACAAAAGTAATATTTCCCCTCTTATTCAATCGTGTGTGCGCTAAACTCGTAGGGGCTAAACGGCGTCTGGGGGAAATGAGAGGTAGTCAGTTCTGAGCCGAGGAAGAGGAAGATCTAAGGATCAAGACCCCCCTCCTCTCACCAGACTCACTGTACTATTTCTTAGTAAGGGGAGGGTGATTAGGGGGGAGAGGGAGGGGAAGAGGCACTGAGGAAGAGGGGATTAAAGAGGGGAGAGGAGGCGTGTGAGAGGAGTGGCATTGAAGAGGATCGTGAGGAGGATCAGGTTGACGGAGGGGAATTAGGATTGAAGAGCTGGCCGGAGAGCAAGAAAGAGGGGAAGAAGAGAAGAGAGGAGGAGAGAGAGAGAAGAGGGAGAGAGAGAGGAGGGTCTGAGGGGACATTATCCCCTTACTATAATAGAACAAAAGATTCTTTGGAAATTGAAAGGAAAATCGGATAGATAAAGATGAAATAAGAAGAGAGAGATAACATGAAGAAGGAAGAGAAAATAATCAGTAGAGGAGAAAGTAAAGGAGAAAAAGTGAAAGTCAAAAAATAAAGAAAGAGTGGAGGAGAAGGTAAAGGAGAAGAGAAGAGAAGAAAATGAAGGTGATAAATTTAAGAAGGAAGAGTGAGGAGAAAGTGGAGGACTAGAAACGAAAGTGAAGGAGTAAAGGAGAAACAAAAGTAATAAAGAAGAAGCTAAAGGAGTAGAGGAGAAAGTAAATGAAAGGAGGCGAAAGTGAAGATTTTGAAGAGAAAGTAAAGAAGTACGTGAAGATAAAATTTAAGAGTAGAGGGGAAAGTCAAAAACTAGACGAGAAAGTAAAGAAATAAAGCAAAATGATAAAGAAGTAGAGAAGAAAGTAAAAGATATGAGGGGAAAGTAAAGCATTTAAGTAAATATTAAAGGAGTAGAGGAGAAACTTGAGAAGTAGAGGAGAAACTTGAGGAGTAGAGGAGAAACTTGAGGAGTAGAGGAGAAACTTAAGAAGTAGAGGAGAAACTTAAGGAGTAGAGGAGAAACTTAAGGCGTAGAGGAGAAACTTAAGGTGTAGAGGAGAAACTTAGGGAGTAGAGGAGAAACTTAAGAAGTAGAGGAGAAACTTAAGGTGTAGAGAGGAGAAACTTAGAGTAGAGGAGAAACTTAAGAAGTAGAGGAGAAACTTAAGATGTAGAGGAGAAACTTAAGGAGTAGAGGAGAAACTTAAGGAGTAGAGGAGAAACTTAAGGTGTAGAGGAGAAACTTAAGGTGTAGAGGAGAAACTTAAGGTGTAGAGGAGAAACTTAAGGTGTAGAGGAGAAACTTAAGGTGTAGAGGAGAAACTTAAGGTGTAGAGGAGAAACTTAGGGAGTAGAGGAGAAACTTAAGAGTAGAGGAGAAACTTAAGGTGTAGAGAGAAACTTAGAGATAGAGGAGAAACTAAGATGTAGAGGAGTAACTTAGTCTGCCTTAGAGAGGAAACTTAAGGAGTAGAGAAGAAACTTAGAGAATAGAGGAGAAACTTAAGATGTAGAGGAGTAACTTAAGAAGTAGAAAGAAACTTAAGGAGTAGGGGAAACTTGAGGAGTAGAGGAGAAACTTAAGGTGTAGAGGAGAAACTTAGGGAGTAGAGGAGAAAGTAAAAAAATTGAATAGAATCTACTACCTTTCTCCTTATCAGATCGTCTTCAAACCTACCATACACACTTACATATTCCTTATGGAAGTCTGTTTACTCTTTCATCAATTTCCATCAATCGTAAATTGCATAAATTAATTCATAAACTCAATCTACATCAATTTGATTGAGGCGTTTCGAAAAATTTTTTTTTTTTTTTTTTTCATTAGATTTTTTGCATCATAAAGTCATTCATTTGTTCATTGTGGCAAGTCATTTATTTGTTCATTATGGCAGGTCATTTATTTGTTCACTGTGGTTGGTAATTTATTTGTTCATTGTGGTTGGTCATTTATTTGTTCATTGTGGTTGGTCATTTATTTGTTCATTATGGCAGGTTATTTATTTGTTCATTATGGCAGGTCATTTATTTGTTCATTATGGCAGGTCATTTATTTGTTCGTTGTGGTTGGTCATTTATTTGTTCATTGTGGTTGGTCATTTATTTGTTCATTATGACAAGTCATTCATTTGTTCACTGTGGCAAGTCATTTATTTGTTCATTATGGCAGATCATTTATTTGTTCATTATAGCAGGTCATTTATTTGTTCACTGTGGCAAGTCATTTATTTGTTCATTATGGCAGATCATTTATTTGTTCATTATGGCAGGTCATTTATTTGTTCATTATGGCAGATCATTTATTTGTTCATTATGGCAGGTCATTTATTTGTTCACTGTGGTTGGTCATTTATTTGTTCATTGTGGTTGGTCATTTATTTGTTCATTATGACAAGTCATTCATTTGTTCACTGTGGCAAGTCATTTATTTGTTCATTATGGCAGATCATTTATTTGTTCATTATGGCAGGTCATTTATTTGTTCACTGTGGCAAGTCATTTATTTGTTCATTATGGCAGATCATTTATTTGTTCATTATGGCAGGTCATTTATTTGTTCACTGTGGCAAGTCATTTATTTGTTCATTATGGCAGATCATTTATTTGTTCATTATGGCAGATCATTTATTTGTTCATTATGGCAGATCATTTATTTGTTCATTATGGCAGGTCATTTATTTGTTCAGTGTGGCAGGTCATTTATTTGTTCATTATGGCAAGTCATTTATTTGTTCATTATGGCAGGTCATTTATTTGTTCATTATGGCAGGTCATTTATTTGTTCATTATAGCAGGTCATTTATTTGTTCATTATAGCAGGTCATTTATTTGTTCATTATAGCAGGTCATTTATTTGTTCAGTGTGGCAGGTCATTTATTTGTTTATTATGGCAGGTCCTGGTTATTGTAATTTCACTGAAGAATAGTAGAGACACTAATGAATCTGAGAAAAAAATTACTCATCATTTGATGAGAGAACTTGTAAAGTTAATATTAAAGTTAACCTGAGTGTTTAACTTTAACCAGAGTTAACTCCAGTAAAATATATTAATGTATATCAATGTGTATTTATTGTAGTTTATATACATAAGATATGTATATAAGCAGGGTTGAAGGTGCATTGTTTGTGTGTGTGTGTGAGTGTGTGTGTGTGTTTGTGTGTGTGTGTCCAGCCTGCCTCGCTAGGTATTCTTGGATTCTAATTGGTTCGCCCTTCAAGTACTCAAGGTTATGATTGGCTGGTTGTTTGCGTTCAAAGGTGTGAAGTTTGTTGGTGGGAACATCGAGTGACTGTCAAGAAGTTTATTACTGCGTGTGCTTGTCCTCATTTCTGTGCCGCCGTTCCTACGTCCTGCTGTCTCCTGCGGAGTTCCTCGGTCCTGACGTCTTCGTGAAGGTTCTTTAGTGCTCCTTGACGTCCGTGCCCCGCAGTGTTGACGGTTCTAAATCTTCGTGGAAGAGCTGGAGCCGTGGTGGAGCTGGTGGAGGCAGCAGCAGTGTGGAGGTGGGCCAGCAGACATGGCCCTCTGCTCACACCTAAATTCCTTTCGTTAACCACAGCTGTTTACTACTGATGGTATATCGTATATGTTCTACTGTGCTTGTGTTCATCAGTACTACAACACTAATCCATTTAACGCTCTTACGTGTTCAGTTATGTTTACTATGACATGTTATGTACATGTGTTTGCTTACATGTAGATAACACCATGTACATTAGTACTTATGTACACGGTGTTATGTACCTAAAGTGTTATGTCACGTACGGTACAAGTGTATTGATAAAGGTTAGAGTGATCTAGTTATTTGCCTTGAGTATTCTAGTTATTGATCTGTTAAGGGAACTCACGCTTGTTATTGCTGCCAAAGATCAAATATTTATATGGGACAAGTTATTAAGGGGAATTTAATTTTGCATATTGAAATATTGCATTATTTCATAATTATATACCGCCTAGAGATGGTGATATAGAACAATGGTGAAGGACTCACAGGGGTTTAGCGCATGTTGCAAGGCACCATCATACTCATTAAAATTCGACTGTGTTGACTTTCCAGTGGCCAGGCAGCTGGTGTCGTGGTGTGTCCCTCATGATAGTCTTCTGCCTTCAGACACAAGTCTAGCAGAGAGAAGGGAGAGGGTGCCCACGTTACAATGACATTATGGGATAATATAGTGGCATTGTAGGACATTTAACAAACATTGTAGAGACGTCATCGCCTCACTTTCCTCTCCAAAACAAAACAAAAATCTCTCGATCACTTCACTGATTTACTATTTTTTTTCTAATATTTTAACGTTTTCAAACTATCCTTTCATGAGACACTCCGTTCAAGGATTTTTTTTTAAGAGGAAGACAAGTAATTGCTGTGTGAGGATCTATTCTACGAGTTTTTTGCTCTAACGATTATTTCCAGCGTCTGAGAAAACATTCTCTGGCGAGACAGGAGATACTTTCTTTGCTTTTCTTCAGTTACCACCAGGCATTCTCCTCTACATCTCCTGGCCTGACTCTTCAACAATCCACAGCCATCCCGCATGAGACACTTCTGTAACAGTTGAGAATGAGAGCCTTCTGTTTTTTTGTCCTCGACTTGTGAGATTAGATAATGCACGATAGTCCCTAATCTGCATAGTAGATAGTTCTCTGTTTATAACCTCGGAGTATACTCTCAAGTCCTCTTTGTATCCCCTGGTGCTATACTTATATCCCGATGAGCTATCCTTGTATCCCATGGGTTATTCTGGCTGGGGTGGGATACCTGGTGCTGATATCAGTCGTGTGCGATCAAGCCTGAAGCCACATATTTGGTGTGTCCATTAGTGGACGCGAGCTTAAAGGGGAGACTGGCGGCCGTGCCTGTGTCCCCTTGTTCCACGTCCAGACCACCGACTTCCCTCACCACCCTGGGAAAGGGAGGACTGGGGAAGCGGAGGCAGGGTAAGAGGAGAGGAGGAAGAGGAAGGTAACAGTAGGGGCGTGATGGGTTGGAAAGGGAGGGAAGAGAATGTAGAGGCCAATAAATGGAGAGAAGGATAGGGTAGTAGAGGAAAGAAGAGGGTTAGGAAGGGTAAAGACAGGAAAGGAATGTAAACATAATTGAAGAGAAAGGGGAAGAAGGAAGGAGAATGACAGATGGAACGTCAAATTTATTCCTTCATATATTTCCTAATTTTTTGTTATTTCTGTCGGTATTTATTCCATGTATATTCTTAATACAGAGTTTACCTTATACAGATATGACAAGGAGACTGAATTTCGAATTGCTTCTACCAGGTATTCTGTTTTTAATAATTATGTTTTCTGTAGTAGATATTCATTTATTGTTTGCTTTTATGTATTTATTCATGAAAATGTGCTAATCCTGTAAGACGCTGTACATCAGAATGAAAAAAAATCACAAAAATACACTTGTTTGACTCCACGGTGCCTCACCACTTCATCATATGCTACGAAATCGTAATAACGCGATTGTAAACAAACCATGGCCGAGTGGTTAACACACTGGCCTGGAGTTTCAGAACTCACTCGCCATGGGTTCAATCCCCACCCGTTTTTTTTTTTCCTTTTTTTTCCACCTCGTACCCCAGTGTAGTATACGACCAGTCGTCCAGTCCACGTCTTTCTTGAAAATTTCCGTAACTTTGTGGGAATACAACAATAGATTTGATGAGCAGGAATTTACAGACCCCGAAGCCAAGTTGATTACTAGTAACGTTGTGCTCTCCTGGTATTTTATCCCCCTTTAATTAATAGATTTTTTTATGGTATATACACAACAACACTCGCCAGAGAAAGTGGTATATAGTTGCAAGGACCACCCCTGTCCTTTATTTTTTTTAATAATGGCACAATGTGTGCCATCTGCCTGCTATTTTTTCCCTCTTATTGAAATTTCCCCCAGTGACTCCAAGCAGATGGTATAACTCCTGTGGGCATTTAAAATCCGTCCTGATATCTCATCTGGTACCATTTTCCTTTACCTTGTCAGTAATCAAAAGTAATTTACTAACTTCCACTTGTATTTGCATTTCAGCTGTCTGTTTGAGATTTATATCGTTTAAATTACAATATCTTCTTTTGTAAGCTCACTCAATCACTTCTCAACTTCAGTGAATCTATCGTCCTTATCCTTTGAATTTTGTCTTGGACATCTTCCTGCTGCACGGTTTAACTAGATATCAATATCACTTGCAATTTCTAGCAATAAATAGATCAAATAACTGGAGTACTCTGCCAGTCACTCCAGTCTGGGTGTCCATTGTCTAGATTAATCTCCTGTGTGGGACCGTGTCAAAGGATTTTTTTTTCCTTTGCCAAACTAAAAATATGCAGTACGTCCAATCTTCTTTTTTTCTGTCTGGTTTTTTTTTAAATATTATCATAGAATTCATTTAGGCATGAGGTTCCCTCCCTGCAGTAATGATTACTTTTTGATGAAAATAGTCTGTGATTTCCCAGTTGTTTACTCTGAAAATGGGTCGCGGGGGCGATGCCTCTAAGAACCAGTAAGAGATATGATTGACGTGTGTAAATGGAAAATAGGAATAAATAAAAATATGTAACCAAGACAGGACTCGCAGCAGTGGGTTCAAGTTGGGTAAAAAATAGAACAAACTCCCGAGTAGCGTCATTGAAGATAAAACCTTGTGTCGTTTTAAAAATAGGTTGGACAAATGCATGAGTGGTTGTGGGTGGGTGTGAGTTAGACTTGACCAGCTTGGACCAGTAGGCTGGATGCAGTGCTGCTTCCTCAGTAAGGGACAACTCAGCATATAGTGTTAAGAAATTCCCCATGTGGCTGGTCATATTCTTTGACGCGAAGAATAATAGTCAAGAAAGGAAAATCAGTGGCCGCCACAGTGAAAAGCTCTATTCCTCAAGGCACAACACTAGCGCCAGTTCTGTTTTAAATTCTCATATCTGAAACAACACGATAGTCTAGCATGCGCCAGCAGGTATTCTGCAGTGCTTCTTCTTTCTTACGTTCTTATGAGAAGTGGCTGATATTCCTTATTGACCCCTTCATTACACTGGTGGGTGCCCAGGTCAGTGATGCTGGTCTGTACTCTAGCATCTCCTCTCTCTCTCTCTCTCTGTCTCTGTCTCTGTCTGTCTGTCTGTCTGTCTGTCTGTCTGTCTCTCTCTCTCTCTCTCTCTCTCTCTCTCTCTCTCTCTCTCTCTCTCTCTCTCTCTCTCTCTCTCTATCTATCTATCTATCTATCTATCTCTATCTGTTTACAAGATTGTCAGTTGTTTTGCTACACACACTTGCTTCACTAGTCATATATAAAGAAGAATGGTGAAGATCAAAAGGTGTTTGAGGTAATCAGTCCCTTAGCCTGGAGTCGGTGTATAATCAGTCCATCTTGAAAAAAATGAGGGACTGATTACCCCAAACTCCTTCTGATCTTCACCATTCTTCTCTGTATTGAACTGATGAAGCCACTGTGTGGCGAAACTCTTCCACAATAAAGATACCTAAGTGTTGCACATGTGTCTAATTTATCAACTTGTCGGTTCTCTGAATCATTTATCTACAAGACTGTCGCTGGCAAATGGCGTTAATGGAGCTTTCACAACTCCTTGTGCTGAATCCCCTCCCGGGATTTACCATTGTCACTTGATAATGGTCAAAGAGGAACCGAAATATCGTCGTAAGGTTCCTCTAAAATGTTAGGATTTTTTTTTCTGTCACCCATGATTATTTGGTATATATTGTTAGTACCTCAGCCGCCTCCTTCAGTATCCAGTGTGAGAGTTGAGCTGGCGCTGAGCTCCTTTGATGTAGCTTCTTATGTTTACGCTATCTGCCACTGCTGTTTGGTTTAGGATTTTCAGGTAGGATCTCTCTCTCTCTCTCTCTCTCTCTCTCTCTCTCTCTCTCTCTCTCTCTCTCCTCTCTCTCTCTCTCTCTCTCTCCCCGCTTCGGTAGCTGAAATGGTTCAGCTGTTGTTGATGCAGCTCTGTGTGTGTGTGTGTGTGTGTGTGTATGTGTGTGTGTGTGTGTGTGTGTGTGTGTGTGTTTAGTTCTGAGCTCAGGAAAATTTAAATACATTTATTCTACAGAAAATAATTGGGCGAACCACTTAGTAAGGATTCAGATCTTTATTCTGGTATATATTCCATGAATAACACTCGGGCAAAATTTATTTGGCCAAAAGTTTTTAACTGCGCATTTAAAAAATAAAATAAATGGAAAACAGAAAAACATCACAAGTAAAGAGCAAAAAAATGACTTGTTGCGTATTTTCGCTAAATTGCGTTAATCTTGTGGAATTTTGTTTTTGTGTTGTCTTCTTGTGTTGAGGATTTGTATTGTGGACACGGTGGGGGGGGGGGTTAGTGCATCTGTACTCGTTGATTTGTTGATGAATAAGACATGTGCAATACTGAGCTAACTTTATTGCCGTCTACCTGAAGGGTGCTCCGGGGGTCATTGCCCCCTCTGTCGGGTCCTTGACCAGGCCTCCCGGTGGATCAGGGCCTGATCAACCAGGCTGTTAGTAAAGATTATCATGTCTTATTCATCACCTTGTCTGTATAGTGTGCCATTAGTGATATAATCACTGATTTGTGTTAGAGGGGGGGGGGCGATACCTTCTGTCCTCCTGTTATCTGGGCCATGTCGTACCTATGCTTGGAACTGTGTATGAAGAATGATTCCACCGTTTCCTTATCGAGTTTATTCCACTTCTCCACTATGGTAATACTGGAGGAAAGAGAGAGTGTGTGTGTGACTGCTGGTCTTGACGTGTGGGGCCTCAGAGTCTAGTTCAGCTTGATGTGGCACTGGCTGTTGCTCTCCCTGAATGGACGGCTCTTACTGTAACTCTCTTCTTGATGGTGATACCTCTGTGACTGCTGCTGTTGTTTCTGCTTCGACTGCTGCTCTTACTGCTGTTACCGTTGTTTCTACTGCTACTATTGCTGTTACTAATACTGTTGCTGTAGCTGCTGCTGTTTCTTTTGCTATTGCAACTGTTGCCACTGCTGCTGTTGCTTCTACAGTTTGAAAGTGATATCATTGTTGACAATAGAGGAACCAGGTACACTTACTAGCAACGTTCAAGTGAACACGTGCAAGGGGCAGGAACCTTAGCTCCGTCATCTGCTGACCACGAGTTATTTGTTCCCTTCAGTGACACTTTAATTGCTATTACTCACCTGGTGAGGTGCGAGACTCTTGACTACTCTACTCACCTGGTGAGGTGCGAGTCTCTTGACTACTCTACTCACCTGGTGAGATGCGAGACTCTTGACTACTCTACTCACCTGGTGAGGTGCGAGACTCTTGACTACTCTACTCACCTGGTGAGGTGCGAGACTCTTGACTACTCTACTCACCTGGTGAGGTGCGAGACTCTTGACTACTCTACTCACCTGGTGAGATTCGAGACTCTTGACTACTCTACTCACCTGGTGAGGTGCGAGACTCTTGACTACTCTACTCACCTGGTGAGGTGCGAGACTCTTGACTACTCTACTCACCTGGTGAGGTGCGAGACTCTTGACTACTCTACTCACCTGGTGAGGTGCGGACTCTTGACTACTCTACTACCTGGTGAGATGCGAGACTCTTGACTACTCTACTCACCTGGTGAGGTGCGAGACTCTTGACTACTCTACTCACCTGGTGAGGTGGAGACTCTTGACTTCTCTCACCTGGTGAGTGTGACTCTTGACTACTCTACTCACCTGGTGAGGTGCGAGACTCTTGACTACTCTACTCACCTGGTGAGTGATGGACTTGACTACTCTACTCACCTGGTGAGTGCGAGACTTTGACTACTCTTCTTCACCTGGTGATGTTGCGAGGACTCAGGACACTTACTGCACCTGGTGAGGTGCAGGAACTCTTGATCTATCTCTGACTCACCTGGTTGAGTGCACTCTTGACTACTCTACTCACCTGGTGAGATGCGAGACTCTTGACTACTCTACTCACCTGGTGAGGTGCGAGACTCTTGACTACTCTTGATAAAGAGTGATGTTGACAATACTTTAATGAAGTTTGGTGGAGCAAAGCTACGAGGTGTTACCGGGGAGGCGCCGGAGTCTCGAGGAGGCGTGGAGAGGTGTTAGGGAGAGTAATGGGTGGTGGTTGAGTGTTGGAGAGTTAGTGGGTGATGGAGGAGTGTTCGGCAGAGTTGGTGATGAAGGGGTGTTGGGGAGAGTTAGTTGGTGGTGGGGATATTTGTGGTTGAGTTGGTGGAGGTGTGATGGTGAGGCTGCCTACCAGAAGACGACTTCGCGGCCCGGTGCCAGTCCAGGCCTTCTGGCTGAGGGCCTGGTCAGCCGGGCTGTTGGTGCTGGTCGTCCGCTGTCCCATGCAGGCACCACAGCCCCGGCCGAGCAATTGCTGGACCATTACAAGGTCTTGAGTGTACTAAAAGCCGAACAAATTGCACTTTAGCAATAGTCTTGAACAAGTGTGATCATGGTGTAATATCACATAAAATTCATACTAAACGGAACAAGGGGAAAGTGAGCAGATGGATATTTAATATTCCAACACATCGGGTGCAAAGAGATTGATTCTGCCGCCGAAGTGGCTAGTTTACTGGTCACCCTGTGTCCACCCCGTGTCCACCCCGTGTCCACCCCGTGTCCACCCCGTGTCCACCCCGTGTCCACCCCGTGTCCACCCCGTGTCCAACCCGTGTCCACCCCGTGTCCACCCCGTGTCCACCCCGTGTCCATCCTGTTGACTGTAGTGCAAGAGGAAATGCAAACACAAAAGGCCCAGGAACTGGGCCCTAAAAGGGTAAACTGGAGGATATCTGGATTTGTATCTACAGGTTATCTGTTACAAACAAATTTAGGATTTTCATTAATAAGATACCTTGACATTTCACATAGCTTATTTTACTGTTTATCTCTGTATTCCTTAGTAAGGGACAACTCAGCACATAGTGTTCAAGAAATTCCCAATGTGGCTGGTCATATTCTTTGACGCGAAGAATAATAGTCAAGAAAGGAAAATCAGTGGCTGCCACAGTGAAAAGCTCTATTCCTCAAGGCACAACACTAGCGCCAGTTCTGTTTTAAATTATCATAACTCAAACAGCACAATAGCAACGTTTGCAGACGATACTTGAAACGGCATGAGAGTGTCAGCCATTAAAAACAGCAAATCTTGAAGCTGGTGTAAACTAAGTCTTCCTGTGAGTCACAGAGACGAATATTGTCGTCCACGAGGATAAATTTGCAGTTGCGTCACTATAGAAACATCAAAGACTTGGAAAATCTACAAAGGGGTAGAAAATAAACCCAGACCTCTTAATAGATCACAAAAAATACGAGAGTTTAGGAGTGAAGATGTCAGAAGACTTTACGTTCTTGACCACAGCAGTGCTACCACCACAGCAGTGCTACCACCACAGTAGTGCTACCACCATAGCAGTGCTACCACCACAGCAGTGCTACCACCACAGCAGTGCTACCACCACAGCAGTGCTACACCACAGCAGTGCTACCACCACAGCAGTGCTACACCACAGTAGTGCTACCACCATAGCAGTGCTACCACCACAGCAGTGCTACCACCACAGCAGTGCTACCACCACAGCAGTGCTACCACCACTGCAGTGCTACTACCACAACAGTGCTACCACCACAGCAGTGCTACTACCACTGCAGTGCTACCACCACAGCAGTGCTACTACCACTGCAGTGCTACCACCACATCAGTGCTACTACCACAGCAGTGCTACCACCACTGCAGTGCTACCACCACAGCAGTGCTACTACCACTGCAGTGCTACCACCACAGCAGTGCTACCACCACGCAGTGCTACTACCACAACAGTGCTACCACCACAACAGTGCTACTACCACTGCAGTGCTCACCACAGCAGTCTGAGCTACCACCACAGCAGTGCTACCACCACAGCAGTGCTACCACCACTGCAGTGCTACCACCACAGCAGTGCTACTACCACTGCAGTGCTACCACCACAGCAGTGTTACTACCACTGCAGTGCTACCACCACAGCAGTGCTACCACCACAGCAGTGCTACTACTACCACTGCAGTGCTACCACCACAGTAGTGCTACCACCACAACAGTTATACCACCACAGCAGTGCTACCACCACAGCAGTGCTACCACCACAGCAGTGCTACCACCACAGCAGTGCTACCACCACAGCAGTGCTACCACCACAGCAGTGCTACCACAAACAGTGCTACTACCACAGCAGTGCTACCACCACAGCAGTGCTACCACCACAGCAGTGCTACCACCACAGTAGTGGTACGACCACAGCAGTGCTACCACCACAGCAGTGCTACCACCACAGCAGTGCTACCACCACAGCAGTGCTACCACCACAGTAGTGGTACCACCACAGCAGTGCTACCACCACAGCAGTGCTACCACCACAGCAGTGCTACCACCACAGCAGTGCTACCACCACAGTAGTGGTACCACCACAACAGTACTACCACCACAGCAGTGTTACTACCACAACAGTATACACCACAGTAGTGGTACCACCAAGTAGTATACACCACAGTTAGTGGTACCACCACAGTAGTGGTACCACTAATAGTGGTACCACCTACAGTAGTGGTATACCACAGTAGTGCACCAAGTAGTACCACAACAACTGATCCATTGAACGTTCAGCTAAACTTTACAAACACGTAGTACAACATTAGTGTTTGAGAAACACAACCTTCTTACTGTGTATATGGAAGTGAGAAATTAAAATACAATTTAGAATGACTTTATAAATTATTATTATTATTATTATTATTATTATTATTATTATTATTATTATTATTATTATTATTATAGTTACGTGAAAGCTTGAGTAAATAAAAATGATTTTAACCCGAATGTGGTAACAGTATTAGTATTTGGAGTGGCTTAGCTGGGTTAGCACGTACTGGTGGATTATGCATGATGCTTCAACTGTAAGGTAAATACTGGTTAATGGATTAACCATGGCTGAGTCTTGCAATATATGCAATTGAATTACATCGGAGCAAGAGTGGGATGGGCAGCTGAGTGCAGGGAGGCAGACATGCTGGCTGGCTGGCTGGCAGGCTGGCTGGCAGGCTGGCTGGCAGGCTGGCAGGCTGGCAGGCTGGCAGAGAGGCTGGGTATGGTGAAACAATGCCCTACTTATTTACTCTCTGTTTGGGTGTAATATAATTTATTGATGATTTTGAAGGAACGTCTGTCTGTCTGTCTCTCTCTCTCTCTCTTCTCTCTCTCTCTCTCTCTCTCTCTCTCTCTCTCTCTCTCTCTCTCTCTTCTCTCTCTTCTCTCTCTCTCTCTCTCTCTGTACATAAGGAAAAAATCACATTGTTATGTTTTGTGAAAAGTGTATCACTGCTATTTAATATTGTACAAATATTGTACAATATTCTGTTATTGTACCAATAACAGAATAAACATGAGAACTGGAGATAAAAAAAAATCACAGGAGGACCGGAGGAAAAAGAAATCGGCAAAGAAATGGAGAAAAATAAGAAATCATGGAAAATGCGAGAACTGGGGGAGAAGGCAGCTTTGCAAAATGTGTATTTTACTGGGTATGGAAACTGGTGTCGGAGAAGAAGCGACCAGAAAATAGCCCAAGATGCCACACTGATGCTGTTTAGTACCTCATCTCTGACCAGCTGGACCTAGACACCAGCATCAATGGAGTTGTTGGTCTTACCACCAGTATCACTGGAGATGTTGATCTAGACACCAGCATCACTGGAGATGTTGATCTAGACACCAGCATCACTGGAGATGTTGATCTAGACACCAGCATCACTGGAGATGTTGATCTAGAGACCAGTATCACAGGAGATGTTGATCTAGACACCAGCATCACTGGAGATGTTGATCTAGACACCAGCATCACTGGAGATGTTGATCTAGACACAAGCATCACTGGAGATGTTGATCTAGACACCAGCATCACTGGAGATGTTGATCTAGACACAAGCATCACTGGAGATGTTGATCTAGACACCAGCATCACTGGAGATGTTGATCTAGAGACCAGCATCACTGGAGATGTTGATCTAGAGACCAGCATCACTGGAGATGTTGATCTAGACACCAGAATCTCTGGAGATGTTGATCAAGACACCAGCATCACTGGAGATGTTGATCTAGAGACCAGCATCACTGGAGATGTTGATCTAGACACCAGAATCTCTGGAGATGTTGATCAAGACACCAGCATCACTGGAGATGTTGATCTAGACACCAGCATCACTGGAGATGTTGATCTAGAGACCAGCATCACTGGAGATGTTGATCAAGACACCAGCATCACTGGAGATGTTGATCTAGACACCAGCATCACTGGAGATGTTGATCAAGACACCAGCATCACTGGAGATGTTGATCTAGACACCAGTATCACTGGAGATGTTGATCTAGACACCAGCATCACTGGAGATGTTGATCTAGACACCAGCATCACTGGAGATGTTGATCTAGACACCAGTATCACTGGAGATGTTGATCTAGACACCAGCATCACTGGAGATGTTCTTAAATTAACACGACCATCTTCATCACTATATCTGCAAGTTTAGCGCTCTACAGTAATATTATTACTACTACTGCTACTACTACTACTAATAATAATATTAATAATAAGAATAAGAAGAAAGAATGTCTGCCAAAGCCACAGACGCTTCCTGGCACCATTTCAAGAAGACGTAGAGTCAAGTGAATTCTGAGGACGGAGCTCCTGGCACTGGTAGTCCAGTACCAGGCACTGGTAGTCCAGTACCAGGCACTGGTAGTCCAGTACCAGGCACTGGTAGTCCAGTACCAGGCACTGGTAGTCCAGTACCAGGCACTGATAGTCCAGTACCAGGCACTGGCAGTCCAGTACCAGGCACTGGTAGTCCAGTACCGGGCACTGGGGAGACCACCACAGTGTTAATGGCACCGACTTAACACCTTTACTATACTCCACAACAGTGCCATCACTTTTTTTACGATGCCCAGCCTCTTAAGTTTTCCCTGAACTGCCTTCTCAAACTGCCTACATTTTTTTAGCCACTGGTGCCAAGCTTTATCCTCGAGGGCAGTTTGGCCTCGGTGATATCACTTAAATGAATAATATTTTCAGCTTAAAGTATACTTATGACTGAAGTGTTTAAAAAAGTCGAGGCAGGGATGTAAATTCCCCGCGTGGAGGGAGTAAATAAATTTTGCCTGATAAGTTTATAAGTTAAAATGAAAAATCTTGCTTAAACTTAAGTCATAAACTTATGGTCAAACTTTGAACGCACTATACGTAAGTATAGAAATATAGCGTTAGTATTTTAGAGTTGTATATTTCATTGCTGGGTGTGCTGGCAAAGTTATATACACTGGGAGGCGTATTTCTGAGATATACATACTTCTCGGTGTATATACACTGTTAGATACACACTTCTCAGTATATATACACTGTGAGAGACACACCTGTCAGTATATATATATATACACTGTAAGACACACCTGTCAGTATATATATACACTGTGAGAGACACACCTGTCAGTATATATACACTGTGAGAGACACACCTGTCAGTATATATACACTGTGAGAGACACACCTGTCAGTATATATACACTGTGAGAGACACACCTGTCAGTATATATACACTGTGAGATACACACCTGTCAGTATATATATACACTGTGAGAGACACACCTGTCAGTATATATACACTGTGAGATACATACCTGTCAGTATATATATATACACTGTGAGAGACACACCTGTCAGTATATATATATACACTGAGAGACGCACCTGTCAGTATATATACATTGTGATAGACACACCTGTCAGTATATATACACTGTGAGATACACACCTGTCGGTATATATATACACTGTGAGAGACACACCTGTCAGTATATATACACTGTGAGAGACACACCTGTCAGTTATATCAATTGAAGACACTTTAGTATGATACCTGAGAGACACCTGTCAGTATATATACACTGTGTGAGACACACCTGTCAGTATATATACACTGTGAGAGACACACCTGTCAGTATATATACACTGTGAGAGACACACCTGTCAGTATATATACACTGTGAGAGATACACCTGTCAGTATATATACACTGTGTGAGATACACCTGTCAGTATATATACACTGTGAGAGACACACCTGTCAGTATATATACACTGTGAGAGACACACCTGTCAGTATATATACACTGTGAGAGACACACCTGTCAGTATATATACACTGTGAGAGATACACCTGTCAGTATATATACACTGTGTGAGATACACCTGTCAGTATATATATACACTGTGTGAGATACACCTGTCAGTATATATTCACTGTGAGAGACACACCTGTCAGTATATATACACTGTGAGAGATACACCTGTCAGTATATATACACTGTGTGAGATACACCTGTCAGTATATATACACTGTGAGAGACACACCTGTCAGTATATATACACTGTGAGAGACACACCTCTCACTGTACATAATATTGTAAATCTTATATTCCAAAACTCACTCTAGAAATATATTTTAAAGGTAGCAGTTGTGAGAACGTAAGAGAAAGATCTAGACACAGATAATACACATTCACCTGAAGATGGTCTCGAGAAATACCGAAAATATTTGAAATATTTGTGATATTCCTTAACATCAGTGTCAAGGAGAGAATATTTCACGGTCCCATCTGATAAAATCCTATGTTGGGTATCCAGACTTGGATATTGCAGTATCAGTGGATAAGGATCTCTGTGGGAGCCCCAGGCTCTCTACGGCTCCTACAGGTTTACCGCTTTCCTCTAAACATAATGTAAATTTAATAATAATAATAATAATTGCTTATTTTAGAACCCTCATTGCATCCAAAAATTATGTTATTGATTTTGTGATGCCCTTCCCGTGGGCAGCAATCGTCCAATACCCTTAACGTGGGTGGTAATCACCCCATACCCTTAACGTGGGGTGGGAGGGCAGTGTGCAGGGAGTGAATCCAGCTGGCCAGGAGGCTGGATATGATACCTGGAGGTTAGATATGCTGTCAGGAAGGTGGGTCTGTTGCCAGGGAGGTGGGTATGTTGCCAGGGAGGTGGGTATGTTGCCAGGGAGGTGGGTATGTTGCCAGGGAGGTGGGTATGTTGCCAGGTAGGTGTGTATTTTGCCAGGGAGGTGGGTATGTTTCCAGGGACGTGATTATGTTGCCAGGGAGGTGGGTATGTTGCCAGGGACGTGGGTATGTTGCCAGGGAGGTGGGTATTTTGGCCAGGGAGGTGGGTATGTTGCCAGGAAGGTGTGTATTTTGCCAGGGGTGGGTATGTTGCAGGGAGGTGGGTATGTTGCCATGGAGGTGGAGTATGTTGCCGGAGGTGGGTATGTTCCCAGGGAGGTGGGTAGTGAGGAGGTGGGTATGTTGCCAGGGAGGTGGGTATGTTGCCAGGAAGGTGTGTATTTTGCCAGGAGGTGGGTATGTTGCCAGGGAGTTCGGTATGTTGCCAGGAAGGTGTGTATTTTGCCAGGGAGGTGGGTATGTTGCCAGGGAGGTGGGTATGTTGCCAGGGAGGTGGGTATGTTGCCAGGGAGGTGGGTATTTTGCCAGGGAGGTGGGTATGTTGCCAGAGAGGTGGGTATGTTGCCAGGAAGGTATGTATTTTGCCAGGGAGGTGGGTATGTTGCCTCCAGATGGCCTGGTAGGAGGTCGGGATGCTGCATCCGGTCTCCGGCTCAGGAAGTAATCCATCTCATCATCTCCTGTCTGACTTCTGCGTTGAAATAGTATTATGTCACGTTATGGCATGTCCAGGACCTCCACTCCTCTCAAGGTGTGCAGTGAGAAAAGGACGAGGAGAAGAAGGAAGAGAAGAAGGAGGAGGAGGAAGAGAAGGAGGAGGAGGAAGGTTGTGGTATATTGTGGCTTTCAGAGTTCAATATAACGGGCAGACAAGCCTCGTTAGTGTCCATGCTGTGAGTGGGGGGAAGTCGGGGTGAGGGACGTGGGATTCAAGAGATGAAGGGGTGGTAGGGAACGGGGGGAGAGGGGACTGCATCACTAGCGACTTGACCCCCCTCAAGTCTTTGTGTTAAAAGTCTTGGAAAGTTATGTGCAGTCTTGAAATGTGCACTCTTGGAATGTGCAGTCTTGGAATGTGCAGTCTGCGAGTGTGCAGTCTTGGAATCTACTTTCTTGGAATGTGCAATCTTGGAATGTACATTCTGGGAATGTACAGTCTTGGAATGTATAGTCTGGGAATGTACAGTCTTAGAATGTGCAGTCTTGGAATGTGCAGTCTTGGAATGTGCAGTCTTGGAATGTGCAGTCTAGGAATGTGCAGTCTGGAAATGTGCAGTCTTGGAACGTGCAGTCTGGGAATGTGCAGTCTTGGGATGCTCTTGCGTGTATGTGGGGCGTCCCACATACACATGCTGGTGGGTGTGGGGGACATCTCACACACCTGTCAGCAGGTGTGGGAAGCTCTCATTAGTAGTATGCGGCTTCCAGTCTTGAAGATCCTTTGGATGAAGTCTATTCTTGTAACGAAGGCGCTCCCAGCCCTACCCTCCCTTCTATCCACATCCCCTTCTCCCTATTCCTTTCCTACCTACCTCTACCTCCTCTTCCTTAGGCCTGAGCCACCCTCCCTCCTATCCACGCCTCCTTTCAGGCTACCCACGCCTATCATCCCCCAAAATTCAAGAATATTTGAAAGACGTTTCACCCATATACTTAAGACGAACTAAATAATATTTGCGTCTCATATAACAAATTCTATACCAGCAAAAAAAAATATTTGTTTGGGTGTACTTAGTGAAAAAAAAATAATACTAATGTAAAAAACACCAGCTTTCCAATATTACCCAAATAAAGTCAAAATATTCCTCTCTGAGTAAATTACTTCATTTTCGTAATGGATCCAGATTTATTTCCTCTTCACTAAGAACCTGTTGAACAAAGACCTCCACTGCGTAGGTTTCTAAATTGGCTGATTCACTCCAGCTGGAGGATGCTGAGCAAGGGATTTACAGGCGAATGATGAGGTGAGTAATCATTCTGTTACTCGTTGTCTGGATGATGAGTAATGTTACTCATTGTCTGGATGATGAGTAATGTTACTCATTGGCTGGATGATGAGTAATGTTACTCATTGTCTGGATGAGTAATGTTACTCATTGTCTGGATGATGAGTAATGCTACTCATTGTCTGGATGAGTAATGTTACTCATT
>WNWK01003039.1:150000-182903 GCA_009830355.1 Cherax destructor
TGAGGGACTGACCACCTCATAACTACTACTTCAATGCTGAGGGACCGATGGCATCGACACTTGCTCCTCCATTGCTTCCTCACCTCTGTATTCGACTGAAGAAGCCTTTGGTGTAAGCGAAACGTTTATTGCATATGTGTCTTATTAAGATATATGAGTGTGTGTGTCCTCACCTATTTGAGGTTGCAGGGGTCGAGGCATAGCTCCTGGCCCCGCCTCTTCGTTGGTCGCTACTAAGTCCACTCTCTCTCCCTGCTCCATTAGCTTTATCGTACCTCTTCTTAAAGCTGTGTATGGATCCTGCCTCCATTACATGTGTGTGTGTGTGTGGTAAGAGAGAGCTTTCTGTCTGGTATCTAGGACAGTGTTCGCACCGATTTCAGGTAGGGGAAAGCCAGAGGGGACGCAGGGAGAGAGGGGAAAAAGATGATGTTAGAAATAAAGTGAAAGGGAAGAGAGGGAAGGGAAAAAAAAGCGAGATGCGACGCAGGATTGCAGAGGGAAAAGAAGGATTGCAGAGGGAATAGAAGAAGGGGGATGACAGCGTAAACAAGATAAGAGCAAAAGATAGGGGTAGGAAACATGAAGGGAAGGGGAATAGGTGATGAATTGGTGGATAGGGAAGGAAGGTCGGTATTGAAAAAATGAAAGAAGGAGAGAGAGAGAGAGAGAGAGAGAGAGAGAGAGAGAGAGAGACAATTCTCTTGTTTAGGAAAGAGGAGAACAGATAAAGATTGGGAATTAGCTCTAGTCAATATACACTTTCTTGTCTGTGGGAGAGTGGGTCTGGAAGACAAGACACTTCCATTTCTTTTTAATAGTTGCCTCCCAGTAAATCACCAGTGCAAACAGCCTGGCTGATCAGACCAGCAACCAGCCTGGTCTGGGACCAGGCCTTGAGCGATGACCTTTCTGGAATCGTCAAGAGGCAACACTTCTGGTATATCCAAGCTAAGAGAAAAAGCGCATAACGGCGCATAAGAGCATATAGAACAACAGCGCAGAACACATAACAACACAAAAGAACGTATAACGTCACATAAAACCACATAACAGCAATTAAATAACTAGATTTTTTATTCGCTATGTCTCCTATACCATAACCCCGGCCTCCTCTACATGGGAATGGAACAGTGCAGAGTGCGGCATAAGTTTGTAATGCGGTTTGAAGTGAACCAAAGGAAGCATTCACTAGCCATCACATGGAAACTAATATCCCAATTTCTTCAACAAAAATGTCGAAGTAGGACATACACAGAGCAAGTTTAATTCAAACTTTCTATTAAGAAACGCACCATTTTTGAAGCTAAACGGAAGAGGCATTCTCTGGTTATCTCAGGGAAACCAGTATGATAAAATACACAAGCACATCAAGCTTGAAGGCGCTTCAAGCTTCAGCGTTGAAAGCTGAAGCTTAGCGGATGCCACACTCAGATATTATCACACATAAAAAGTATTTTAGCTAAAAAAAATGAGGTATGTCTGAAAATGCTTCAAGACGCTCTGCCTCCTCGAAACATGCAATAAAATAACATTTTGTCACATTTTTCTTCAATTTTCCCAATTTCTTTCAAAAAGCCAAACTGGGACCTCCAAGAAGTCAGAATCAAAACAAACTTTTCTCTAAGCATGATTGACCAGTAAGGAAATAACTATATAAACAAATAAGTAGGTTTTATTGATGGATGCATAACGTGACTTGTAGAAATAAAGATATTATTATTATTATTATTATTATTATTATTATTATTATTATTATTATTATTATTATTATTATTATTATTATTATTATTATATTATATCATTATCATCATCATCAAAAAGAACATTAGGTTGATTTAACGTAGGATGACTAAATAAAGTTGATCACTGTGACTTATTTCTGATCAGAAGAGACATTCCCCGGTTACTTCAGGAAAGCCACTGAATGTGTTCAGCAGAGGAAAACTGAAATATGAAGATAAATGGTTGAGAGAACCGACAGGTTGATAAATTAGACACGTGTGCAACACTTGGGTATATTGTGGAAACGTGTTTTTTCCGCACATTTGCTTCATCAGTCTAATACAAAGAAGAACTTGAAGATTAGAAGGAAAGTGAGGTAATCAGTCCCTCAGCCTGGAGTTGATATAATCAGTTCATCAATCATGAGGGACTGATTACCTCAATCTCTTTCTGATCTTCACTATTCTTCTGTGTATTGGACTGATGAAGCCACTGTGGGGCGAAACGTTTCCTCAATAAAGATGCCCAGTGTTTCACACGTGTCTAATTTATCAAGCTGAAATATGTTTAACGTGGTTAAACAGGAGCCAAAATCTCACACTATTTCGGGCAACTA
The DNA here is from genome assembly GCA_009830355.1 of Cherax destructor. Taxonomy (NCBI): domain Eukaryota; kingdom Metazoa; phylum Arthropoda; class Malacostraca; order Decapoda; family Parastacidae; genus Cherax; species Cherax destructor. Next base: position 152,342 of record WNWK01003039.1, read on the forward strand.
CTTGAAGGTCCTCTTTATAGGACAACGAATTTTATCGTCTTGAATATTACTCCCATGAAACAAGCGGTAAAGTCGTATGGGTCGGAATGGAATTATTCAATGGTGAAAATAAATCACGAAATAAATTTGTGAAATTAAGGGAGATGGAGACGTGACGCTGTGAGACTCATCGATGAGATGAAATACTGGGAGAGGAGAGAGAGGAGAGAGAGAGAGAGAGAGAGAGAGAGAGAGAGAGAGGGTGAAAAGGAGGGATTAAAAAGAGAGGGGAGGGGATAAAAAAGAAGACCAGGCAGAATCGTAGAGAGGAATGGCACAATAACCAGTGACTGCAACGGGAAGACCTATAACATTCAGGTCTGATATAAGACCCAGGAGGCTGGAAGGGTCTTGAAGACCGTTGCAGCAGGAGGCTGGAAGGGTCTTGAAGACCGTTGCAGCAGGAGGCTGGAAGGGTCTTGAAGACCGTTGCAGCAGGAGGCTGGAAGGGTCTTGAAGACCGTTGCAGCAGGAGGCTGGAAGGGTCTTGAAGACCATTGCACCAGGAGACTGGAAGGGTCTTGAAGACCGTTGCAGCAGGAGGCTGGAAGGGTCTTGAAGACCGTTGCAGCAGGAGGCTGGAAGGGTCTTGAAGACCGTTGCAGCAGGAGGCTGGAAGGGTCTTGAAGACCATTGCACCAGGAGGCTGGAAGGGTCTTGAAGACCATTGCACCAGGAGGCTGGAAGGGTCTTGAAGACCGTTGCACCAGGAGGCTGGAAGGGGTCATATAGACCCCTTGCACCAGAAGGCTGGAAGAGTCCTGAAGACCATTGCACCAGGAGGCTGGAAGGGTCTTGAAGACCGTTGCACCAGGAGGCTGGAAGGGGTCATATAGACCCCTTGCACCAGGAGGCTGGAAGGGTCTTGAAGACCATTGCACCAGGAGGCTGGAAGGGGTCATATAGACCCCTTGCACCAGAAGGCTGGAAGGGTCTTGAAGACCGTTGCACCAGGAGGCTGGAAGGGTCTTGAAGACCGTTGCACCAGGAGGCTGGAAGGGTCTTGAAGACCATTGCACCAGGAGGCTGGAAGGGTCTTGAAGACCGTTGCACCAGGAGGCTGGAAGGGTCTTGAAGACCATTGCACCAGGAGGCTGGAAGGGTCTTGAAGACCATTGCACCAGGAGGCTGGAAGGGTCTTGAAGACCATTGCACCAGGAGGCTGGAAGGGTCTTGAAGACCGTTGCACCAGGAGGCTGGAAGGGTCTTGAAGACCGTTGCACCAGGAGGCTGGAAGGGTCTTGAAGACCGTTGCACCAGGAGGCTGGAAGGGTCTTGAAGACCGTTGCACCAGGAGGCTGGAAGGGTCTTGAAGACCGTTGCACCAGGAGGCTGGAAGGGTCTTGAAGACCGTTGCACCAGGAGGCTGGAAGGGTCTTGAAGACCGTTGCACCAGGAGGCTGGAAGGGTCTTGAAGACCGTTGCACCAGGAGGCTGGAAGGGTCTTGAAGACCGTTGCACCAGGAGGCTGGAAGGGTCTTGAAGACCATTGCACCAGGAGGCTGGAAGGGTCTTGAAGACCGTTGCACCAGGAGGCTGGAAGGGTCTTGAAGACCATTGCACCAGGAGGCTGGAAGGGTCTTGCTGTATAAAGGAATAAACTGTTAAATAAAGGAATAAACTGATAAATAAAAAATAAATGTTAAATAAAGGAAAAACTGTTTATTAATAGATTAAATTGTTAAATGAAATGAAGAAACTGTTCAATAAACTAATAAACTTGAGAAGAATAAACTTTTATACAAATTATGGAATTTTATCTTCCCGGGGAAGCGCTATACCCGCAGGGGGTCATGCGGCACCTGGGAAATGAGTGGAAATGAGGTTCAATCCGAGGAAGGGGAGGCTAGCTCCAGTTCCTCGCATCAGAACATCTCTTTAGAGGGAAAAAGTCCCAGGAAAATCTCTACATACAAGAGAGGGGGGAAATTGTTGGGGAATTGTGGGGAAATTATGGGGTATTTTGTCGGGCAATTGTGGGAAAAATGTCGGGAAATTGTGAGAAATTATAGGTAATTTGGAGGAAAAATGTGGGAAATTTTTGGGTAATTATTGAGAGATTGTAAACGAATTGTGGGGAAATTGTGGGGAATTGTGGGGTAATTGTGTGGGGAGAAAAATGAATGTGTTGAGGCAGGGAGGAAAGGAGAGGCAGGGAGGAAAGGAGAGGCAGGGAGGAAAGGAGAGGCAGGGAGGAAAGGAGAGGCAGGGAGGAAAGGAGAGGCAGGGAGGAAAGGAGAGGCAGGGAGGAAAGGAGAGGCAGGGAGGAAAGGAGAGGCAGGGAGGAAACGGAATTATGGGGAAATTTTTACTTGTGCGAGTAAGATTAATGAAAGAGATGAGAAGGATTGGAAGGGATGACAAGGATTGAAAGGGATGAGAAGGATTGTAATTGATGAGAAGGATTGGAAAATATGAGGAAGATTGAAACGGGTGAGAAATATTGAAAGGGAGAGAGAGAGAGAGGAACAAGGGTGTCATTTAATAACTCCTGTGTCAAGCGAACCTGTCTGCCCGGGGAACAACACAGAGAGTAACACACACACACGCACACGCGCGCGCGCGAGGTAAGCTTAGGAAATCGTATATTGTTCATATGAAAAAGATATTCAACAATATCTTATATATTTCTCTCCCTGTGTGTGTGTGTGTGTGTGTGTGTGTGCTCACCTATTTATATTCAACGATTTATGGTTGCAGGGAGTCGAGTCACAGCTCATGGCCCCACCTCTTGGGTAATCGCTAAACACACTATCTGTGTGTGACTTTGTTTGTAAACCGGGCTTTGGTCACTGGCATACTTTAACTAGATTTCAGGAGGGCGTGGAGGGGAAGGCGTGTGAGGGGAAGGCGTGGGAGGGAAGGCGTGGGAGGGGAAGGCGTGGGATGATGAAGCGTGGGCAGCGAGGCTGCGTGTGTCATCAGGTCTTCACAAACAACTTGTGGGTTTTCGCACGTATAACACTTGAATACCTTCCACATCTGCAAGAAGACAATATTTCTTATTTACATTCACCCAGCTGAGAGTCACGGCGAGGGTCGAGTCACGGCTCCTGGCCCCGTCTGTCAACTACGCAAAAAGTGGCCACACACACTAACATGTGACGCTGAACAGGAACCCTGGCGCAGTCTGCCAGACTTGTGACTACGAAAACCTACGGAGGTATTCCTACTGTACACATCCTGTCTCCTAATTACCGTGCTCTAATTCATCTCTGGTGCATAACGTCGTCATATTACCATTTTTATCACTCATAGCAAATATAAATTTAAAAATATACACTTGTGGTGTATATATCCTGTGTATATATCTTGTGCAGTTGTTGGTTATAATGGGGTTTGAAGTCTATCGACCACACTAGGTATCTCTAATACTGGATTTTGAGAGGGGTAAGACACAACGCTGATAACAATAGCATTTTGTTTTTGTGTGAGTCGTCATTATAAAAGTTGTCAGAGATCAGTGGCGGTGAGGCAGAAAGTTACGCACAGATTGGAAACATCGACGTCTTGATTTCTATCAGTCCCGAGGGTGGGAATCCTTCGGCGGGCTGAAGACACCGACGTGTAAGTGTGTCTCAACCCGCAGTCACTCAATTTATCGACACGTACAGCAAATTGTGTCCGCGGGGGGATTGAGTCCTAGCTCTTGGGCTTATCCTTCACGCTTGGAATATCTGCCCCCTTTCAAGTCCTGTTCAATGCTGAAATTCATTTATTGAGTTTGTCTACGCGACGTTTATGTTTCATCCTTAATGACTAATTTTACTTACTCTCACCGAACATATATTGCGAATATATGACAATGTATAACAAGAAGAGTGTTGTTTCTGGCAAGTCTCTCACCCTTGAACATGTGACAGGTAACTAATAGGGAGTGATGGGAAGATTCATCCCCACAACTTGTGCAATATTGCAGCCATCTCTGCAACATATATGTGAGGATCAGTGAGAGTAACATGTTGTTTATTTGGAGATGATTCAGAGGGATTCTCTTTTTTTCTCTCTCTCTCTCTCTCTCTCTCTCTCTCTCTCTCTGACTACAGACTACCATCACTACCACCACCACCACTACCACTACCACCCACTACCACCACCACTACCATCCACCACCACTACCACTACCACCACCACTACCACCACCACCACTACCACCACCACCACTACCACTACCACCACCACTACCACCACCACTACCACCACCACCACCACCACTACCACCACCACTACCACCACCACCTACCACTACCACCTACCACTACCACCACCACTACCACCACTACACCACCCTACCACCACTACCACCACCACTACCACCACCACTACCACCACCACCACCACCCACCACCCTACCACCACTACCACCACCACTACCACCACACTACCACCACCACCACCACTACCACCACCACCACCACCACCACCACTACCACCACCACCACTACCACTACCACCCACCCACCACCACTCCACCACTACCACCACCACCACCACTCCACCACCCACCACCACCACCACCACCACTACCACCACCACTACCACCACCACTACCACCACCACTACCACCACCACTACCACCACACCACCACCACCACCACCACTACCACCACCACTACCACCACCACTACCACCACTACCACCACCACTACCACCACCACTACCACCACCACTACCACCACCACTACCACCACTACCACCACCACCACCACTACCACCACCCCTACCACCACTACCACCACCACTACCACCACCACTACCACACCACCACTACCACCACCACTACCACCACCCCTACCACCACCCCTACCACCACCACCACCACACCACCACCACCACCACCACTACCACCACCCCTACCACAACCACTACCACTACCACCACTATTGCGACCCCAGAATGGGCCCCAATGTATATATATATACTTATAATGTATATTTTCCATTTTCTATAATTTTATATTGCTGATATTCTAGATAATAGCTAAATCGTTAATATCGTGCTTTATACTATTATTGGACTATTATTTGACTTAGCTATGTTCATTAGGTAGGATGTAACATTATAAATTGTGCTCATGTTTGTAGTAGCTGCCTTGGAGTTGGCAAACTACCGATTATGACACTAGGATTGTTGCTGGGAGGAGTCACGTGATTCCACCTGAGGTGGGTGGCTGCTGCTCCTTCCTCTAGAGCACTACGCAGCTGGACATCGTTAAGTCAACACCTCTCTCCTGTCTCTGCTTGTTTTCTCGCCATTTAGACTCTGTGTGGTAGAGTATGTGTTCGGTGGTGAGACGAAACATACTTCTCAGGACTCTGTGTAACTCTGTTCACAGAGGATAGACTAGACAGTGATTTTCGACGTTTTTCTGGGTTGTGTGTCACATTGACACTCTGATACAACTCAGGTCTCAAGCTATAGCTCTGGACCTACTTCGATAAGGCATCTGTGTACCATCACAGTTTGGGATTGTTTATGCTGAACCTAGATTCAGTAGTAAAGGAGTTTTGTGACTGTTTTGGAGGATCTATTGATGGTCCCCAGTTAGGGTCGATTTTCTATCTCCTGGTTCCTGACGCTGTGTTGCTGTTGTATTGCTGTTCTGCGAATTGGTCATTTTACTGGTCAATCAAGCTGTTCTGATTGTCAGTTTGTTAGAGAAGCTAGCTTATGAGAAGTTCAGTTGGACACTGGTTGAGTCGAGTCTTAGAGTTACCTGGAGCTCACTCATACACACATTTATTCTTATTTGCATATATCTATATTATAGTACTTACTGACATTGTACCTGATGGTACTTCAGAGTCATTTGGATATATGTGCCCTCAGCACAGCCTTATGGTGTATGAGAGCAGTGTAGGAACTACCCTCCTAAGTAACCTCCTAAAGCATTACTTAATGAACATCCTGATCATATGTACATTTATTTACTTTGAAACCCTAGACACTAACTTTGTTAATAAACATATTAAATTTTATGCTTTGGTTAGTACCCTACCGGTTGTAATCCTCCTGGAGCTTATTGAATATATCGGATAACTGGACCAGGATACTGACTTTGTTGCAAAAGCCCAGTTACAGGCTGGATGGTAGAAGGGCTATCCTTTCTAGTGTTCGCTGGAGATGTCTATTACTAATACATATCGTGTCATTTTGTAACAACCACCACTACCACTACTACCACCACTACCACCACCACCACCACCACCACCACCACCACCACCACCACTACCACCACCACTACCACCACACCCTACCACCACCACCACTACCACCACCACTACCATAACCACTACCACCACCACCACTCACCACCACCACTATTACTACCACCACCACCACCACTACCACCACCACTACCACCACCACCACTACCACCACCACCACTACCAACACCACTACCACCACCACTACCACCACCAATACCACCACCACCACTACCACCACCACCACTACCAACACCACTACCATCCTCGCGGCCAATACACATTGCGGCTCCATTAGCTTCTCATCAGCTTCAGGGAATTGGATGCAGTGATCATTAGTGTGGCTCATTCAGCCACACTGTGGCTCATTCAGCCACACTGTAGCTCATTCAGCCACACTGTGGCTCATTCAGCCACACTGTGGCTCATTCAGCCACACTCTGATTCATTCAGTAACACTGTAGTTCATTCAGTAACACTCTGGCTCATTCAGTAACACTGGCTCATTCAGTAACACTGGCTCATTCAGTAACACTGGCTCATTCATTAACACTCTGGCTCATTCAGTAACACTGGCTCATTCAGTATCACTCTGGCTCATTCAGTAACACTGGCTCATTCAGTAACACTGACTCATTCAGTAACACTGGCTCATTCAGTAACACTGGCCCATTCAGTAACACTGGCTCATTCAGTAACACTCTGGCTCATTCAGTAACACTCTTGCTTATTCAGTAACACTCTGGCTTATTCAGTAACACTGGCTCATTCAGTAACACTCTGGCTCATTCAGTAACACTTTCTTATTCAGTAACACTCTGGCTCATTCAGTAACACTCTGGCTCATTCAGTAACACTCTGGCTCATTCAGTACACTGGCTCATTCAGTAACACTGTCATTCAGTAACACTGGCTCATTCATACACTCTGGCCATTCAGTACACTCTGGCTCATTCAGTAACACTCTGGCCCATTCAGTAACACTCTGGCTCATTCAGTAACACTCTGGCTCATTCAGTAACACTCTGGCTCATTCATAACACTCTGGCTCATTCAGTAACACTGGCTCATTCAGTAACACTCTGGCTCATTCAGTAACACTGGCTCATTCAGTAACACTCTAGCTCATTCAGTAACACTGGCTCATTCAGTAACACTGGCTGATTCAGTAACACTCTGGCTCATTCAGTAACACTCTGGCTCATTCAGTAACACTCTGGCTTATTCAATAACACTCTGGCTCATTCAGTAACACTCTGGCTCATTCAGTAACACTCTCCATTCAGTGGCTCATTCAGTAACACTCTGGCTCATTCAGTAACACTCTGGCTCATTCAGTAACACTCTGGCTCATTCAGTAACACTGGCTCATTCAGTAACACTCTGGCTCATTCAGTAACACTCTGGCTCATTCAGTAACACTCTGGCTCATTCAGTAACACTCTGGCTCATTCAGTAACACTCTGGCTCATTCAGTAACACTCTGGCTCATTCAGTAACACTCTGGCTCATTCAGTAACACTGGCTCATTCAGTAACACTGGCTGATTCAGTAACACTCTGGTTCATTCAGTAACACTGTGGCTCATTCAGTAACACTCTGGCTTATTCAGTAACACTCTGGCTCATTCAGTAACACTCTGGCTCATTCAGTAACACTCTGGCTCATTCAGTAACACTCTGGCTCATTCAGTAACATTCTGGCTCATTCAGTAACACTCTGGCTCATTCAGTGACACTGGCTCATTCAGTAACACTCTGGCTCATTCAGTAACACTCTGGCTCATTCAGTAACACTCTGGCTCATTCAGTAACACACTGGCTCTTTCAGTAACACTCTGGCTCATTCAGTAACACTCTGGCTCATTCAGTAACACTCTGGCTCATTCAGTAACACTCTGGCTCATTCAGTAACATACTGGCTCTTTCAGTAACACTCTGGCTCATTCAGTAACACTCTGGTTCATTCAGTAACACTCTGGCTCATTCAGTAACACACTGGCTCATTCAGTAACACTCTGGCTCATTCAGTAACACTCTGGCTCATTCAGTAACACACTGGCTCTTTCAGTAACACTCTGGCTCATTCAGTAACACTCTGGCTCATTCAGTAACACTCTGGCTCATTCAGTAACACACTGGCTCATTCAGTAACACTCTGGCTCATTCAGTAACACTCTGGCTCATTCAGTAACACACTGGCTCTTTCAGTAACACTCTGGCTCATTCAGTAACACTCTGGCTCATTCAGTAACACTCTGGCTCATTCAGTAACACACTGGCTCTTTCAGTAACACTCTGGCTCATTCAGTAACACTCTGGCTCATTCAGTAACACTCTGGCTCATTCAGTAACACTCTGGCTCATTCAGTAACACTCTGGTTCATTCAGTAACACACTGGCTCTTTCAGTAACACTCTGGCTCATTCAGTAACACTCTGGCTCAAAAAAATAATGTTTATCCGTTTCGAAAATTAATTGAAGTATTTAAGAATAAAATAAATTTGAATGAAGACATTTAATAAGTTTCATGTTAACAGGAAATTGTCCTTTCGATTTGATAACACAGAGATGTAGGGACTGATTAACTGTTTCACTGTCTCTGTATAGTACAAGCTAGGAGGACTGTGATTTCTCTTCACTTCCTCTGTATCAAACTTTATTGAACAGGAGATCTGATGGTATCTACTCTATTTATGTGTTGTTTGCACTGTGGGAGGACAGGTAGCTAGGATTCCCTGTCATGTTCCATCACACAGGATGTGTTTCCCCTGTCATGTTCCATCACAGGATGTGTTTTCCTGTCATGTTCCATCACACAGGATGTGTCTTTCCCTGTCATGTTTCATCACATAGGATGTGTCTTTTCCCTGTCATGTTCCATCACACAGGATGTGTTTCCTGTATGTCTTTTCCCTGTCATGTTCCATCACACAGGATGTGTTTCCCCTGTCATGTTCCATGACACAGGATGTTTTTCCCTGTCATGTCCCATGACACAGGATGTGTTTTCCCTGTCATGTTCCATCACACAGGATGTGTTTTCCCCTGTCATGTTCCATCACACAGGATGTGTCTTTTCCCTGTCATGGTCCATCACCAAGGATCTTCAGAGGTTTTCTACCAACAGAACTAGAGTTACTAGTACAGGAACACTCATCTTTCTAGTTACCTAGGTTAATGTGGGAGGAACTGAAGTTTGCACACCATTCTTCCTCGGTGCCACCGCTGCTGATGTCTGCCTCTTACATATACAGCAGTGGTAATAACATTAATGTTATGGGCGAAGTTTGAAGCTGAGCCATTTGTCTCTCTAAGAAAAAGTTAGGTTGAATTCCTTCCTGACGCGACTAAAAACTTGGCCAGCAGAGATTATAAGTTTCTTGGTTGAAGAGATGAAGAAGTGAATTAGCTTCTGTCTCTCTTGTTCATTTTTCTCTCTTTCTTTCTCTTTCTCTGTCTGTCTGTCTGTCTGTCTCTCTCTCTCTCTCTCTCTCTCTCTCTCTCTCTCTCTCTCTCTCTCTCTCTCTCTCTCTCTCTCTCTCTCTTCTCTCTCTCTCTCTAACACTATATTCTCCCCACATTATTATTATAATCATGAGGAGCGCTAAACCCCTACAGGTTATACAGCGCCTGTGGGGGGATGGAAGGTATTCAGTCTCAATTAAGGGAAGTGGAGCACAGATCCAATTCCCTAGATCAAGAGCACCCTCACCAGCGTCAAGGAACCTCCCTTGAGAGGGGCTTTCCCCACACACCCCCATTTTCTCCCTCTCTCTCTCTCTAGAACACACACACACACACACACACACACACACACACACACACGAACCAATAACTGTCTTGGACCATCTATCACGCACAACCTGCCCTCCCTGCTGTCTCAGGTCGTCTATTTTCACACGTTTCAAGTTTTACCAACAATTTACTTCACAGAATTTTTGCAAACATATATCACGTATTAGTGATGGTCACGGATGATAGACCTCACACAGACACGAGTGACAGACCTCACACAGACACGGGTGACAGACCTCACACAGACACGGGTGACAGACCTCACACAGACACGGTGAAGACTCACACAGACACGTGACAGACCTCACATAGACACGGTGACAGACCTCACAAGCACGGACAGACTCACAGAAGGTGACAGACCTCACACAGACACGGGTGACAGACCTCACACAGACACGGGTGACAGACCTCACACAGACACTTGTGACAGACCTCACACAGACACGGGTGACAGACCTCACACAGACACGGGTGACAAACCTCACATAGACACGGGTGACAGACCTCACACAGACACGAGTGACAGACCTCACACAGACACGAGTGACAGACCTCACACAGACACGGGTGACAGACCTCACACAGACACGGGTGACAGACCTCACACAGACACGGGTGACAGACCTCACACAGACACGAGTGACAGACCTCACACAGACACGGGTGACAGACCTCACTGTGACATAAATGATAGACCCCTCATGACCCAGGTGACGCCCCATCTTATTCCAGAAGGGTGGTGGTTCGGAAGTGATAGTTTGGTGTATAACGAGCAGTTCCGGGCCGCCTTGCTCGTTACGGTGGCATCAGGGCCACGGAATGACCCTTAGTAGATGGGAGGAAGAGGAGGTGGGAAGGTGAAACTTTCTATACTCTTCTTCCTTACCCCCCTTCTCTCCTTCCTTTAAAGGCCTTCTCAGTGTCCCTTTTGTGGCACCGTGACCTGGTGATCTTTGTGGCACCATGACCTAATGATCTTTGTGGCACCGTGACCTAATGATCTTTGTGACACCGTGACCTAGTGATCTTTGTGGCACCGTCTCCTGGTGATCTTTGTGGCACCGTGACCTAGTGATCTTTGTGGCACCGTGACCTAGTGATCTTTGTGGCACCGTCTCCTGGTGATCTTTGGGGCATCGGGACATCCTGTATTTTGTTGCAGCTTGACCTGGTCTTTATGGCAGGTAGGCCTGGCAGGTTGACCTAGTGAGACAGGTAGGCCTGGCAGGTTGACCTAGTGAGACAGGTAGGCCTGGCAGGTTGACATAGTAAGACAGGTAGGCCTGGCAGGTTGGCATAGTAAGGTTAGTGGCAGGTTTTCTAATTGTTAAAGTACTGTGGGTCAGGTCTCTTGGTCTTTTTGGTTACGATGTCGTTAATTGTTTGCTCTGTGCCCTCTCGTTAATTAATTTGTCTGCACCCTCTCGTTAATTAATTTGTCTGCACCTTCTCGTTGATTGATTGCTCTGTGCTCACTCGTTAATTACCTTGTTCTTCATTAATTACTTGGCCTGTGCTCCTTTTTAATTGCTTAGTCTGTGTCCCCCCCTCGCTAATTGCTTGGTTGGTGTCAACCTTTTCGTTCGCTCGTTTGTATTCCGTTCGTGTTCACGAAAAAAATATATTTTGTTCAAGCCGCTTGATGACAGTGTGTGTGTGTAATGAAAAATTCCCTGCCTATTTGAAGAAGGTATCTAGGGATGGTAGGCTGTGATTTTCACTCACGTCCGGCTCTCTAATAAGTTACAGGAATTCAAGATTTTAATGATTCGTGTCATCGGGACAAATATTCGACTGTGAATTTCAGCTAAAAGTTAAATTCGAGTGACGCGATGTTTGGTAAGCAGGTCAGGATAGTCTCAGTGCCTAGCCGTGGATAGTGGCTGCTGGGAGCCCCATCCCTAGTGCAGTCACGGACGCTGGGTAGGTGCCTGCTGCTGCCTGCTGCTGCCTGCTGCTGGACCTGACTCTAGTGTTACATTCTCTCTTTCTCTCTCTCTCTCTCTCTCTCTCTCTCTCTCTCTCTCTCTCTCTCTCTCTCTCTCTCTCTCTCTCTCTCTCTCTCTCTCTCTCTGAGTACGTTACTTGTGAACTCACACCGTACATAACGTAGGAAGTGGGATACAGCTATGTCAAGGCCCAGGATAGAACACGGGTGTTTCAGTTGTGAGTCTGAGGCTCTACCGTATAAACATTTTGCAAGATCTGTCTGCTCTTCCAACACCAAAACTTTACCAGTTTCAGAAAAGAAAAAGATTGAAATCTAATCATTAATACCAGTAATTATATATATATATATATATATATATATATATATATATATATATATATATATATATATATATATATATATATATATATATATATATATATTATACATATATATATATTAACAAGTCGACCATTCAACACTTTCACCTCACTCATACATAATCACTGCCTTTGCAGAAGCGCTCAGATACGACAGTTTAGAAGTCCCTCCAAATTGCCAATATCCCAAACCCCTCCTTTAAAGTGCAGGCATTGTACTTCCCATTTCCAAGACACAAGTCCGGCTAACCGGTTGCCCTGAATCCCTTCACAAAATATTACCCTGCTCACACTCCAACAGCTCGTCAGGTCCCAAAAATCATTCGTCTCCATTCACTCCTGTCTAACAGGCTCATGCACGTTTGCTGCAAGTCAAAGTCCCTCGCACACAAAGCCTCCTTTACCCCCTCCTCGGGGACAACCCCTTCCACGCCTTCCTTCTCCTACAGATTTATACGCTCTCCAAGTCATTCTACTTTGTTCTATCCTCTCTAAATGACCAAACCACCTCAACAGCCCTCTCCACACCTTTTAACTTCCACACTACGAATTCTCTGTATAATATTTACACCACACATTGCCCTTAGACAGAACATCTCCACTGCCTCCAGCCGCAACATTTACAACCCATGCTTCACACCCATATAAGAGTGTTGGTACCACTATACTCTCGTACATTCCCTTCTTTGCCTCCATTGATAACGTTCTTTGTCTCCACAGATACATCAATGAAGGTAATTCTAAAGTGAAATAATTTAGAAATTATGAGATAATTAGGATTTTTTCCAGCACACTTTGAAAGTTTAAGACTTGAAAATTGCTAGAGTTGAATGCAATATTGTGCATTGTTGACGTCTTTTGTGAGTCTTCCTTCTCTTCATCCTCCTTCTCCTTGGCGATGTTTAAGATGATCTTATTAAAAGCCTCATTTGGGATCTTAAATTTCCTCTTCTCTTTTGTTTACTCACAAAACATTCGTTTTCTCCGGTACTTAATGTTCATAACATATGATCTCGGGTGTTCAGTCGCCAGAAACACTCTGTTCTCTGTGGAAAAAAAGGACACCTATGTGCAGTTCAGGACATTTATTAGAGGAAACGTTTCGTAGTGACGAAACGTTTCCTCTAATTAATGTCCTGAACTATAAGTGTCTTCCACGTCTTGTTAGTATCACTAGACCATTGTCCACTCTGTTTTCTGATACTTTCCCTTCTTCCTTCTTTAGGCGTCAGAACACGTTCACTTCTCCAACATTCAGTCGTCAGAACACGTTCACTTCTCCAACATTCAGTCGTCAGAACACGTTCACTTCTCCAACATTCAGTCGTCAGAACACGTTCACTTCTCCAACATTCAGTCGTCAGAACACGTTCACTTCTCCAACATTCAGTCGTCAGAACACGTTCACTTCTCCAACATTCAGTCGTCAGAACACGTTCACTTCTCCAACATTCAGTCGTCAGAACACGTTCACTTCTCCAACATTCAGTCGTCAGAACACGTTCTGTAATGGATCGATCAGTGGGCAGAAGCAATGCGTGCCCAGCCACCTCTAAGATAATTATCATGTGCCCTGCCCTAATTACCTGTTCCGCTTAGTTTGATGACCCGACTGACACTCATTCTCGCCGTTAATTACCGATTGCCGTGTTGGTTCGTGCCTGATTGGCCGCCGGCTCCTGTTAACGGGCCGTTGACTGCCGCTGCTCTGTTATTGGGGCGAGAATCATGTTTGCGATTCGAGATATCAGGGCTAATATATGCGAGGGTGTGTAATTCCTGTTATCTTACATGCAAATGATTCAGGTTATCGAGGAGGAAGGATAGGAGGATGGGGAGGGGTTGTGATCATGGGGAAGCGCTAAACCCGTGAGTGTCATCTGTTTACCTTGCCTATCAGAAAGTCTGACGCCACCCACAGTGTTTTCTTTGCCGCTGACGTCATGCGGTCGTTATAATCTTAAGGTGATATACTTGGTGTCATGTTTGCTCCCAGATCTTCCCTTCTTACACGTGATCTGCAGCGTTGCAACTCACGGACTGTACTTCGTGACCGGTCTTCTCAGTCCCCATTCTCATTACTTTGCACCTTTTCTGCTCTCTTCCTAACTTCCCTGTCCTCATCCTAACATCCCTTTCCTCTTCCTAACCTCACTATCCTCTTCCTAACCTCCTTATCCTCTTCCTAACCTCCCTGTCATAATCCTAACCTCCCTGTCCTCATCCTAACACCTCTTTCCTCTTCCTAACCTCCCTATCCTCTTCCTAAACTCCCTATCCTCTTTCTAACCTCCCTGTCATCTTTCTAACACTGTATGCTTCCTAATTCACTATTATTCAACTTCGCCTTATTCCTGGTTACTGGCTCTCGGTTCCTCTGCTTTATCACCTCCTGTCACTGTCTTCCAGGTTATCACGTTTGCTTCTTCTTCTTTCCTCTAAGGTCATCAAGTTCAGTTATTATCGTCTAGTTCAAGGTCAGCCCCCTCAGCTCTGGGACTAATCTTGTGGCAAATATCTGAAATTTGTCTAGTTTTTTAAAATGTTTTGTGTGTGTGTGTGTGTGTGTACTCACCTAATTGTACTCACCTAATTGTGGTTGCAGGGGTCGAGACTCAGCTCCTGGCCCCGCCTCTTCACTGATCGCTACTGGGTCCTTTCTCTCCCTGCTCCATGAGCTTTATCATACCTCGTCTTAAAGCTATGTATGGTTCCTGCCTCCACTACATCACTTGCTAGACTATTCCACTTCCTGACTACTCTATGGCTGAAGAAATACTTCCTAACATCCCTTTGACTCATCTGAGTCTTCAACTTCCAATTGTGACCCCTTGTTTCTGTGTCCCCTCTCTGGAACATCCTGTCTCTATCCACCTTGTCTATTCCCCGCAGTATTTTGTATGTCATTATCATGTCTCCCCTAACCCTCCTGTCCTCCAGTGTTGTCAGTCCGATTTCCCTTAACCTTTCTTCGTAGGACATTCCCCTTAGCTCTGGTACTAACCTTGTCGCAAACCTTTGCACTTTCTCTAATTTCTTGACGTGCTTGACCAGGTATGGGTTCCAAACTGGTGCTGCATACTCTAGTATGGGCCTGGCGTACACGGTGTACAGTGTCTTGAACGATTCCTTACTAAGGTATCGAAACGCTATTCTCAGGTTTGGCAGTCGCCCGTATGCTGCATCAGTTATCTGGTTGATGTGTGCTTCCGGAGACGTGCTTGGTGTTATACTCACCCCAAGATCTTTCTCCTTGGGCGAGGTTTGCAGTCTTTGGTCACCTAGCCTATACTCTGTCTGCGGTCTTCTTTACCCTTTCCCGATCTTCATGACTTTGCATTTGGCGGGGTTAAATTCGAGAAGCCAGTTGCTGGACCAGGTGTCCAACATGTCCAGGTCTCTTTGGAGTCCTGCCTGATCCTCATCTGATTTAATTCTCCTCATTAACTTCACATCATCTGCTAACAGAGACACTTCTGAGTCTATCCCTTCCGTCATGTCATTCACATATACAAAGAATAGCACTGGTCCTAGGACTGACCCCTGTGGGACCCCGCTCGTCACAGGCGCCCACTGTGATACCTCATCACGTACCATGACCCGTTGTTGCCTCCCTGTCAGGTATTCTCTGATCCATTGCAGTGCCCTTTCTGTTATACATGCCTGATCCTCTAACTTCTGCACTAATCTCTTATGAGGAACTGTGTCGAAGGCCTTCCTGCAGTCCAAGAAAATGTAATCAACCCACCCCTCCCTCTCGTGGGGTTGTGTGTGTTTGTGGTTGTATGTGTGTGTGTGTGTTTTGTGTTGCGCACTCATCCGTGCACATGCACACGTATGCACACCCACACTTGCACACCCCCCCACACGCGCACACACACACACACTCCAGAAAGACGGAGAGCTGGGGTACACCATCAAGTGTTGGACACAATACATACAACTGAGGAAGAAGTGAAGAGGCTGCTAAGCTGAGCTAGATACCTCAAAGGCGATGTTGCCAGATAACATCTCTCCATGGGTCCTGAGAGAGGAGCAGAGACGCTATGTGTACCACTAACAACAATATTCAACACATCTATCGAAACAGGGAGACTACCTGAGGTATGGAAGACAGCAAATGTAGTCCCAATTTTTAAAAAAGGAGACAGACACGAAGCATTAAACTACAGACCAGTGTCACTGACATGTATAGTATGCAAGGTCATGGAGAAGATTATCAGGAGAAGAGTGGTGGAGCACCTAGAAAGAAATGAGCTTATCAACGACAACCAACACGGTTTCAGGGACGGGAAATCCTGTGTCTCAAACCTACTGGAGTTCTATGACAGGGTGACAGCAGTAAAACAAGAGAGAGAGGGGTGGGTAGGTTGCGTTTTCTTGGACTGTCAGAAGGCTTTTGACACAGTTCCACACAAGCGATTAGTGCATAAGCTGGAGGACCTGGCAGGGATAACAGGGAAGGCACTGCAATGGATGTCGGGATGACATCAGCGAGTCAGGGTACGTGACGATTTGTCAGAGTGGGCGCCTGTGACGAGCGGGATTCCACAGGGGTCAGTCCTAGGACCGGTGCTGTTTCTGGTACATATGAACGACATGACGGAAGGAATAGACTCAGAAGTGTTCCTGTTTGCAGATGATGTGAAATTGATGATAAAAATTCAGTCGGACGAGGACCAGGCAGAACTACAAAGGGATCTAGACAGACTGCAGGCCTGGTCCAGAAACTGGCTCCTAGAGTTTAACCCCACCAAGTGCAAAGTCATGAAGATTGGGAAGGGCAAAGAAGACCGCAGACTGAGTACAATCTAGGGGGCCAGAGACTACAAATCTCACTCAAGGAAGAGGATCTTGGGGTGAGTATAACACCGGGTACATCTCCTGAGGCGCACATCAATCAAATACCTGCTGCAGCACATGGGCGCCTAGCAAACCTAGGAATTGCATTCCGACATATCAATAAGGTATCGTTCAGAACCCTGTACACCGTGTACGTCAGGCCCATATTGGAGTATGCAGCAACAGTTTGGAACCCACACCTAGCCAAGCACGTAAGGGAATTAGAGAAAGTGAAAAGGTTTGCAACAGGACTAGTCTCGGAGCTAAGGGGTATGTCCTACGAGGAGAGGTTAAGACACTGGAAGACAGGAGAGATAGGGGATATATTATAACGACGTATAAAATACTGAGAGGAATTAGCAAGGTGGACAGAGACAGAATGTTCCAGAGATGGGACACAGCAACAAGGGGTCACAGTTGGAAGTTGAAGACTCAGATGAATCACAGGGATATTAGGAAGTATTTCTTCAGTCACAGCGTTGTCAGGAAGTGGAATAGTCTGGGAAGTGATGTAGAGGAGGCAGGATCCATACATAGCTTTAAGAAGAGGTATGATAAAGCTCATGGATTGAAGAGGCGGGGCCAGGAGCTGTGACTCGTCCTCTGCAACCACACGCACGCACGCACGCACGCACACACACACACACACACACACACACACACACACACACACACACACACACACAACAAACAAACAGTTAACATCAGTGTTCAATGTTTAAAGACATAAAACATACACATTTCTGTATGGCAATAACATACAAACATCCGTATCATAAAAACATTCACACTGCTGTATCGCAAAAAAATACAAATTAAAATCCAAACAAGTTCTAAACTTGTTAACGTGTTTAGGTCCGCGCAGTGCTGCCAACATTGAAAACAGGAAAATTTCATGACGGTGAAAAGGAATAAAGCCGCAAGGGCCATTTCTTTCCCCTCACCTTCACCTGCTTCCAATTTTTTGAGAGGGAATAAACCCGCAAGGGCCATTTCTTTCCCCACTTCCACCACCAGGTTTTCCATTTCCTGTCAGCGAGGTTATCAGGCCTGCCAATGCTTCCAGCCTCTCACGCGACCACGGGCCTGGCGACAATTTTAAACATGCGTGGTCGTAACATACGGTAGAGTTGGCAAGTTGTTTGACGTAAACAGAGGATCAGATCCTGTTGAAAGAGGATCACAGCTTTGAAAAAGAGGATCAAACCCTGTAAAAAAGAATCAGAGCCTGTAGAAAAGGATCAGATCCTGTAGATAGAGAATCAGATCCTGTCGACAGAGGATCAAATCCTGTTGAAAGAGTATCAGACCCTGTAAAAAAGAATCAGAGCGTGTAGAAAAGGGATCAGATCCTGTAGATAGAGAATCAGAACCTGTCGACAGAGGATCAAATCCTGTTGAAAGAGGATCAGAGCTTTGAAAAAGAGGATCAAATCCTGTTGAAAGAGGATCAGAGCTTTGAAAAAGAGGATCAGACCCTGTAAAAAAGAATCAGAGCCTGTAGAAAAGGGATCAGATCTTGTAGATGGAGAATCAGATCCTGTAAACAGAGGATCATATCCTGTAGAAAGAATGTCAGATTCTATAAAAAGAGGATCATATCACGTAGAAAGAGTATCAGATTCTGTAGAAAGAGGATCCGATCATCTGTCTACTGGATCTGATCCCGTAGAGAGAGAGGATCAAATCCTATAGACAGAAGACCAGATCCTGTAGCCAGAGGATCAGATATAAAGGTCACCTAGACACACCAGATACCTCTATTACCCGAAACGTTTTGTCCACACACTGGATGCTTGTTGTTACAACGTTTCGCTCTCACAGAAGCTTTATTAGGTCATTATGTTTCTCAAGTATTTGATAATGCTCTGCTTTATTTATTCGATAAAGTTCCTCTTTATTTCTTTGATGAACCTAATCTTTTTTCATAAAGCCTCTCTTTACTTATGTCGTAAACCACTTTATTTCTTTGATAAAGCTCCTCTTTATTTCTTTGATAAAGCTCCTCTTTACTTCTTTGATAAAGCTCCTCTTTACTTTGGTAAAGTTCCTCTTTACTCTTTGATGAAACTCCTTTTTACTTTTGATAAGTCTGAACTTTATTTCTTTAATAAACTTCCTCTTTACTTTCTCATCCCTCATTTTCTTTCTTTATTTATCCTTTTCTTCCTGTTATTCCTCATTTTATTCCACCATTATTTCTTAATATTCTCCCTCCTCTTACTCCTTATATTTTGCCTCCTTGTCCTCTGTGTTTCTTCTTCCTATTCTGTGTTTCTTCTTCTGTGTTTCTTCCTCCTTGTCGTCTGTGTCACTATCTCTCTTCCTTATCCTTCTTTTTCTGCCTCTCTTTCTATTCTCTCTTCACTATCCTCTTACTTCTGCTTCCCCTCTTCTTAATCCTCCTTCTACTTCCTCTTCTTTATCCTCCTGCTATTTTTTTTCTTTTTCTTCCGTTCTTCCTAATCCTCCTTTCTCCCAGCTTCGTTCTCCAGTTGCTGCTTCATCTCTTCTCTGTCCCCCTCCTCCTCCTCCTGCTGCTGCTTACTTTCTTCCTTATCTTCTTCCTTCCTCTCTTCCTTTTCCTGCTTCTGCTCCCCCTTTTTCATATCTCCGTTCCCTATCCTCCTCCACCTTCCTTGCTTCCTTATCCTATTTCTACTGCCTCTCTTCCTTATCTCCCTTCCTTATCATCCTGCCTCGCTTCCTTATCCTATTTCTACTGCCTCTCTTTCTTATCTCCCTTCCTTATCATCCTGCCTCGCTTCCTTATCCTATTTCTACTGCCTCTCTTTCTTATCTTCCTTCCTTTTCCTCCTGCTTCTCATTTTCTTTTTGTGTATTTCTGTAAATCATTGTGTGTATCTGTCTCTCAGCTGGGCTGCATAAATCCCATTAAGAATTCATGAAGATAAACAAGGCAGTCTTGTCTTCTGAGGCACATTATTTTGTGAATAAAATTGTAATCCAACGTGATAAATCCGTGTAATCCCGCCTGAATTCGTGTATTCATGGCGTGGGAAGTGGATTCATGGCCCTCTGTTATTTGTTATGATGCTACCATCATATTATAGTATGTGGTGGTGAGGGGGTGTGTGAGGGTTGTTGTGGGTGGTTGTGGTGTGGATGTGAGAGTGTGAGGGGTTGTAGTGTGGGTGTGAGGGGTTGTAGTGTGGGTGTGAGGGGTTGAGGTTTGATTGAGAGGATGTGTGAGGGTTGTAGTGGGTGGTTGTGGTGTGGTTCTTAGTTGTGTTGTGGTTGTGAGGGTTGTGGTGGGTAGTTGTGGTGTAGTTCTTGGTTGTGGTGTGGTTGTGAGGGTGTGGGAGGGTTATGGTGGGTAGTTGTGAGGGTGTGGGAGGGTTATGGTGGGTAGTTGTGGCGTTGTTCCTGGTTGTGGTGTGATTGTGAGGGTTGTGGTGGGTAGTAGTGGCGTTGTTCCTGGTTGTGGTGTGCTTGTGAGGGTTGTGGTGGCTAGTTGTGGCGTTGTTCCTAGTTGTGGTATGGTTGTGAGGGTGTAGGAGGGTTATGGTGGGTAGTTGTGGCATTGTTCCTGGTTGTGGTGTGATTGTGAGGGTGTGTGAGGGTTGTGGTGGGTAGTAGTGGCGTTGTTCCTGGTTGTGGTGTGGTTGTGAGGGTGTGTGAGGGTTGTGGTGGGTAGTTGTTGCGTTGTTCCTGGTTGTGGTGTGGTTGTGAGGGTGTGCTAGGGTTGTGGTGGGAGATTACTGTGTCTAGAAGGAGTGAGGTTGAAATGTGATGTACAAAACTAATTGGGAGATAATGTAGTAGTTGACCATTTGATTTTCAATTCTCGAATTTTGAGCTGTTCGTCTCCCTCGATGGGTATTCCCATGAGCTCTTCTGAGAAACATTATTATGTAAATACTGGAGGTAATAGTTCTAAGTGCTTGCACGCTGAAGTAGGTTGTTATGGTAGTGGGAGCTATGGGAGGATGGGGCGAGCAGCTCCACTGTAAAGTACTCTGGTGAAGGGATTTCAGAGTACCGTGTATACCGTGGAGTATACCTGGAGAGGGTTTCGGGAGTCAACACCCCCGCAGCTCGGTCTGAAACTAGGACTCATGGTGGATCAGGGTCTGATCAATCAGGCTGTTACTGCTGGAAAATGCCATGGTGATACCGACAACGTGGCGAAAGTTTCCTCTAATAAATGTCCTGAACTGTACATAAGCGTATTTTTGTCCACAAAGGGATTTCAATTTCAACCTCATTTCATGTACATGGGAAGAGCACTAAACACTCATGACGTGAGTCAACTCTCTCTTCATCTATGACAGTCCTGCCCACCATCTACCCTGTCCCTCACCCACACCCTCATCCATACTCTCACCCACACCTCATCCATACTCTCACCCACACCTTCATCCATACTCTCACCCACACCTCATCCATACTCTCACCCACACCTCATCCATACTCTCACCCACACCTCATCCATACTCTCACCCACACCTCATCCATACTCTCACCACACCTCATCGATACTCTCACCCACACCTTCATCCATACTCTCACCACACCTTCATCCATACTCTCACCCACACCTCATCAATATCTCACCCACACCTTTATCCATACTCCCACACCCTCATCCATACCACCTCACACCACACCCCATCCATACTCTCACCCACACCTTCATCCATACTCTCACCACACCTTCATCCATACTCTCACCACACCTCATCATACTTCACTACACCTCATATACCAACCTTCATCCATATCTCACTCCACACCCTCATCCATACTCCCCACCCCTACACCTCTCCATCTCTCACCCACACCTTCACCTTCCACACCTTCATCCATACTCTCACCCACACCTTCATCCATACTCTCACCCACACCCTCATCCATACTCTCACCCACACCTTCATCCATACTCTCACCCACACCTTCATCCATACTCTCACCCACACCTTCATCCATACTCTCACCCACACCTTCATCCATACTTCACCCACACCTTCATCCATACTCTCACCCACACCTCATCATACTCTCACCCACACCCTCAACTCTCACCACCTCATCATCTCTACCCACACCTCATCCATACTCTCACCCACACCTCATCCATACTTCACCCACACCTCATCCATACTCTCACCACCTCATCCATACTTCACCCACACCTTCATCCATACTCTCACCACACTCATCCATACTCTCACCCACACCTCATCCATACTCTCACCCACACCTTCATCCATACTCTCACCCACACCTTCATCCATATCTCACCACACCTTCATCCATACTTCACCCACACTCATCCATACTCTCACCCACACCTTCATCCATACTCTCACCCACACCTTCATCCATACTCTCACCCACACCTTCATCCATACTCTCACCCACACCTTCATCCATACTCTCACCCACACCTCATCCATACTCTCACCCACACCTTCATCCATACTCTCACCCACACCTCATCCATACTCTCACCCACACCTTCATCCATACTCTCACCCACACCTCATCCATACTCTCACCCACACCTCATCCATACTTCACCACACTCATCCAACTCTCACCCACACCCTCATCCATACTCTCACCCACACCGTCATCCATACTCTCACCCACACCTCATCCATACTCTCACCCACACCTCATCCATACTCTCACCCACACCTCATCCATACTCTCACCCACACCTCATCCATCACCACACTCATCATACCCACACCTTCATCCATACTCACCCACACCTCATCCATACTCTCACCCACACCCTCATCCATACTCTCACCCACACCCTCATCCATACTCTCACCCACACCTCATCCATACTCTCACCCACACCTTCATCCATACTCTCACCCACACCTTCATCCATACTCTCACCCACACCCTCATCCATACTCTCACCCACACCTTCATCCATACTCTCACCCACACCCTCATCCATACTCTCACCCACACCCTCATCCATACTCTCACCACACCTTCATCCATACTTACCACACCTTCATCCATACTTCACCACACCTCATCATCTTCACCACACTTCATCCATATTCACCACACTCATCCATACTTCACCCACACCTCATCCATACTCTACCCACACCTTCTCCATATTCACCACACTTCATCCATACTCTCACCCACACCTCATCCATACTCTCACCCAACCTTCATCCATACTCTCACCCACACCTTCATCCATACTTCACCCACACCTCATCCATACTCTCACCACACCTTCATCATCTTACCAACCTTCATCATACTCTACCACCTCATCATACTTCACCCCACCTTCATCCTATATTTCACCAACTCACTCAACTCATCATACTCACCCACACCTTCATCCATATCTCACCACACCTTCATCTCATATCTCACCCACACCTTCATCCATACTTCACCACACCTCATCCATACTCTCACCCACACCTTCATCCATACTTCACCACACCTCATCCATACTCACCACACCTCATCCATACTCTCACCCACACCTCATCCATATTCACCACTCATCCATACTTACCCACACTCTTATCTATACTTAAACATCTTCTCCATCTTCAACATCATGCTTACCTACAGTTCATCCGTGTAATACCCACATACTCATACTCTCACCTAACACACTTACTTTACACACATAAATCACACCTCATCACTGAAAGTAGTCCCAGTATAAAGATTGTCCACGTTACGTCCACCCCAGTATAGTCTTAACCTCAGATTTCTGGTCTTATATTTCCACTCACCCTGTCTTACCCAGTTTTACTCCATGCACCTTCTCCTGCTCTGTCTCTCTCTTTATCCACACACTCCTCCAACGTTCTCTTCTCCCCCTCCGTCACTCATGACAATCTTAGAGAGGGGAATGGGGAGTGATGGAGAAGTGTTGGTACGAGGAAGAGGAAGAAATATGGTGATATATAGAGCAGGTGACATTTAATTACGCTAACAGTTACTGAGTAACGACAGCACTTGTATAGTTACGCTAAGTTATTTACTTAACAAGTACTTAGTTACGTTAACAGTTAGGAAAGGGAATAGTTATTTAGTTATCTTAACAGTTAATTACATTAACAGTTTGTTAAGAGTTAGAGTGTTACCTTAGCAGTTATTGTGGTAGGAGGAAGCGAAAAATAGCTCAACTTCCCTGAATCAGAGCTTTTTACCAGCAAGAAAGCACCTCCACTTGGAGAGAGAGAGAGAGAGAGAGAGAGAGAGAGAGAGAGAGAGAGAGAGAGAGAGAGAGAGAGAGAGCATAGTTGCCAAGTAACGAACAGAAACCAGGAAATGAAAAACTGGCAGGCATTCATGAGATGGCCGACCCAGTTGTCGGAGTTATTACGCATTATGAAGATAAAGCCGTCGCCAGAAGCCGAACACAAGCACAGACGGACACACACACACAATAAATGCATTTAGATGGTGAGTGTCGAGGAATCTGGTTAATGAATGGTTCTTCCTGTCTTAGCAAGCCAAGCCATTCTCTTATGCTACTACTACTAGCCGCTACTACTATCTACTGCTGCTACTATTATTACAACAACTACTACTACTACTACTACTACTGTTACTGCTACTACTACTACTACTACTAATAATAATAATAATAATCGGAACTATATATATAACATGGCAGTTTTGATTTTATACTGTTCTTGATATTTACGACAGGAGGTTCTTGATGTTTACGTCAGAAGGTTCTTGATGTTCACGTCAGAAAGTTCTTGATGTTCACGTCAGAAAGTTCTTTATATTTACGTCAGAAAATTCTTAATATTTACTTCAGAAAGTTCTTGATATTTACGTCAGGAGGTTCTTGATGCTTCAGGATGTTCTTGATTCTCTAATAATATCCTGATGCTTCAAGAGGTTATTGATAATTCAGGAGGTTCTTGATACTTCAGGAGGTTTTTGATACTTCAGGAGGTTCTTGATACTTCAGGTGGCTCTTGATACTTTAGGAGGTTCTTGATTCTCTAATAATATCTTGATGCTTCAGGATGTTCTTGATAATTTAGGAAGTTCTTTGATACTTCAGATGGTTATTGATATTTTAGGAGGTTCTTGATTCTCTAATAATATCTTGATACTTCAGATGGTTCTTGATGCTTCAGGAGGTTCTTGATACTTCAGGAGGTTCGAAAAAGTTCCTAATTTCCTTAACAAGAGTTGATTGAGATAGATTTAGCGTCTTGTAAAATTCTCTCTCCTGGAGTGTATGTGTGTGTGAGGTGAATGTTGATGTAGCGAGGGAGAGTGGTGTTTGATGGTCCCAGACCCTCTCCCTCCCTCTCTCTCTCCCCAACAGTCTGGTGGATCGGGTAACGAATATCGGGAGACTTGTCAGTAATCGAGTATCGAATTCGGTGATACCAGGAAACAATTAACTTATATACAAAGCAGAACTGAAAAACTGACCTGGTCTGGAACCGTGCCAGCAACCAAGAGGTCCGGGCTAGAACCGGGTCAGCAACGAGGAGGCCTGGTCTGGAACCGGGCCAGCAACCAAGAGGCGGCTGAACCGGTCAGCAACTGAGGCCTGGTCTGGAACCCTGCCAGCAACCAGGAGGCCTGGTCTGGAACCCTGCCAGCAACCAGGAGGCCTGGTCTGGAACCGCCAGCAACAGAGGCCTGGTCTGGAACCTGGGCCCGCAACCAGGTAGGCCTGGTCTGGAACCTGCCAGCAACCAGGAGGCCTGGTCTGGAACCCTGCCAGCAACCAGGAGGCCTGGTCTGGAACCCTGCCAGCAACCAGGAGGCCTGGTCTGGAACCCTGCCAGCAACCAGGAGGCCTGGTCTGGAACCTGCCAGCAACTAGGAGGCCTGGTTCTGGAACCCTGCCAGCAACAGGAGGCCTGGTCTGGAACCCTGCCAGCAACTAGGAGACCTGGTCTGGAACCGTGCCAGCAACCAGGAGGCCTGGTCTGGAACCGGGCCAGCAACCAGGAGGCCTGGTCTGGAACCGTGCCAGCAACCAGGAGGCCTGGTCTGGAACCGGGCCAGCAACCAGGAGGCCTGGTCTGGAACCCGGCCAGCAACCAGGAGGCCTGGTCTGGAACCGGGCCAGCAACTAGTAGGCCTGGTCTGGAACCGGGCCAGCAACTAGTAGGCCTGGTCTGGAACCCGGCCAGCAACCAGGAGGCCTGGTCTGGAACCCTGCCAGCAACCAGGAGGCCTGGTCTGGAACCCTGCCAGCAACAGAGGCCTGGTCTGGAACCCTGCCAGCAACCAGGAGGCCTGGTCTGGAACCGGCCAGCAACTAGTAGGCCTGGTCTGGAACCGGCCAGCAACCAGGAGGCCTGGTCTGGAACCGGGTCAGCAACTAGTAGGCCTGGTCTGGAACCGGGCCAGCAACCAGGAGGCCTGGTCTGGAACTCTGCCAGCAACTAGGAGGCCTGGTCTGGAACCCTGCCAGCAACTAGGAGGCCTGGTCTGGAACCCTGCCAGCAACCAGGAGGCCTGGTCTGGAACCCTGCCAGCAACCAGGAGGCCTGGTCTGGAACCCTGCCAGCAACCAGGAGGCCTGGTCTGGAACCCTGCCAGCAACCAGGAGGCCTGGTCTGGAACCCTGCCAGCAACCAGGAGGCCTGGGCTGGAACCCGGCCAGTAACCAGAAGGCCTGGGCTGGAACCCTGCCAGCAACCAGGAGGCCTAGTCTAGAACCCTGCCAGCAACCAGGAAAGTGGTCTGGAACCCGGCCAGTAACCAGGAGGCCTGGTCTGGAACCCTGCCAGCAACCAGGAGGCCTGGTCTGGAACCGGGTCCAGCAACCAGGAGGCCTGGTCTGGAACCGGGTCCAGCAACCAGGAGGCCTGGTCTGGAACCCTGCCAGCAACCAGGAGGCCTTGTCTGGAACCGGGCCAGCAACCAGGAGGCCTGGTCTGGAACCCGGCCAGCAACTAGGAGGCCTGGTCTGGAACCGGGCCAGCAACCAGGAGGCCTGGTCTGGAACCGGCCAGCAACCAGGAGACCTGGTCTGGAACCGGGTCCAGCAACCAGGAGGCCTGGTCTGGAACCGGGCTTCAAAAGCGCTGACCTCTGGAAGCAACTCCGGTCCAGTTTCAAGGGTGAGAGTAAGTGAAATGCGAAGGTCATTTTCCGTAGACTTAATTATCTGAACTACTAAATCTTGAGTCTATTTCCCGTAGTCTTGATTAGCTGCCATAATTACTTAAGTGAGACGATCTTTCCCCGTAAATTCAACTAGCAGCCTCCTTTTTACTTTTTTAGCAACCATGAACGCGTTCCCGTGGATGAACAGGGTCTGTTAGCCCATGGATGAACAGGGTCTGTTAGCCCATGGATGAACAGGGTCTGTTAGCCCATGGATGAACAGGGTCTGTTAGCCCATGGATGAACAGGGTCTGTTAGCCCATGGATGAACAGGGTCTGTTACCCCATGGATGAACAGGATATGTTAGCCCTTGGATGAACAAGGGTCTGTTATCAAATGGATGAACAGGGTCTGTTATCCAATGGATAAACAGGGTCTGTTAGCCCTTGGATGAACAGGGTCTGCTATCCAATGGATGAACAGGGTCTCTTAATCTCTTAACGATTCCACTGTTGTGACCCACAACATTGGAATCTTTCTTCCGAACTCTTCTAATCTTAAGAGAAAGGTTCAGAAACTCATGAGGTCACGTTACCTAGACATATGACCGACTCAATACTCTGTCATGTCTCCCATTTGTTTGAAAGACATGATTCAGGTGACATACTTTTAAAATCATTTCCTCCAGCTGTGATGTGAAGTGATTAAATGTTCTTTGAACTGTGTCACTGAGGCACCTTATTATTATTATTATTATTATTATTATTATTATTATTATTATTATTATTATTATTATTATTATTATTATTATTATTATTATTATTATTATTATTATTATTATTATTATTATTATTATTATTATTATTATTATTATTATTATTATTATCATTACTGTTATTATTAATGTTATTGTTCTTTAAAGTAAGCTGTAAGAGCGTAGGGGTCACGCAGTGTTGCAGGGTTGCAGACATGATTGCTTTAATTAACTCTTTCAGAACACGTGTTGCATCATTTGCACATCTAAATGATCTAAATTAAGGTAATTGACGATCAGTTTTCCTTCAAATTGGGCGTGATTGTTTCCGATTTAAGTTTAATCGTCCTGTGTGTGTGTGTGTTTTAGTCTGTATGATCTGATCCGCTTCTGTCTGGTTTCCACCAAACAGAGGCAGGTCTTACCGGCCAATCAGAACATGTTCAAGGCAATCAGTCGAATCAGACAAAATAATCCACTGATTCACAGACGCGATTATCCAACCTATTATTGAAGGTTGAGACCTTCACCTACACAGTACCTGAGACAAGTGCTACGATTCATTCTTCTTACGTTTCCCTTAAAAACTCTTCAAGGGAATCGATCGCCCCCGCGGCCCGGTCCCAGACTATCCCTCCCTGTTAACCGCCTGATCAGTTAGACTGTTGGCGCAAGCTGTCCACGCAGGTAGAACAATCAATCTACATTCTGAAAGTGTTGCATGTTGTTCTTGCGTGTGTTTCCGGTGTTACAGCTAAATTCTAGTCTTTAGGGAACGGCTCACTCCCAAATAATTTCTCATTAGTGAGAAAAACAGAAATATGTTTAAAAATAAATAAGCTGGCTTTAATACGTAATATTTTCACCTTTACTGGACATGAACTGCGCCAGTGACGGAGCCTGATGACTGTGTGTGGGGGTGCGTGCGTGTGTGTGGGGGTGCGTGCGTGTGTGTGGGGGTGCGTGTGTGTGGGTGGGGTGCGTGTGTGCGTGGGAGTGAGTGTGTGTGTGTGTACTCACTTAGTTGTGGTTATAGGGGTCAGATTCAGATTCAGATTATTTTATTTCTCTGTAAAGATTACAATGTGTTGTTTATATTTATAAGACAATAATTACAAAGATGGCCATTAACATGCCTAGCATGCCTGGGCATGCTAGGCATTTCGGGCAGACTAATACTAGTTCTTAATCTATATTACAAATTACAAATGAATACAAATTTCAAAGGATTAAATTGATTTACAATAGTGAGGTAGTTCAGAATATTTTGATTGTAAAATTATTAATGAGAATGGTTTTGTCTTAGTATGTTACATAGTTTCTATTAAAGATCTTATATTGGAGTATATCAGGCAAACTTAAGACTAGCTTGAGATTTATTAGACAATAACTATATTCGGGATTTTGTGTTTACTGTCCTTTGTGTCAGTGTTGGTGTAGATGAGGAGGATGTGTGTGTGTGTGTGTGTGTGTGTGTGTGTGTGTGTGTGTGTGTGTGTGTGTGTGTGTGTGTGTGTGTGTGGTGGTGTGGTGTGTGTGTGTGTGTGTGTGTGTGTGTGGTGCGTGAATCGGTGGTTTTCATGTATTTAGGTGATGGTGGGTGTGTTAGTGAGATAAGATGTTTTTTGATGATAGTGTTGAAAATGGGGGCTGAGTCTGCAGCTATGGAGTTTTCAGGTAGGGAGTTCCAGATTTTAGGCCCTTTAATGTACATTAGCCGGACATTGGGAATGTCATAGAGATTTTTGTGTCTAGTGTTGTGCCTATTGGAATTTATGGTTCTGTACATGCAGGTTGCAAAGTAGTAAGTGTGGATGTTCTGAACAGTGAGTAAATGTAGGTCTTTGAAGTGTGGGGGGGAAGGTTGCCTGGGATTGGATTGCGTGATAATTCTTACTGCTGCTTTTTGTTGAGTAAATATTGGTTTTAGGTGAGTTGTTGCTGTTGATCCCCAAGCACATATGGCATAGGTGAGGTAGGGATAGATGAGTGAATAGTATAGTGTGAGTAGGGCTGATTGTGGTACATAGTAACGTATCTTAGAGAGGATCCCAACCGTTTTGGATACTTTTTTTTGCTATGTGTTTCATATGGGTGCTGAAATTCAGGTTTCTCTCCAGGTGTAGGCCCACGAATTTGCCCTCATTGTGTTTAGCAATAGGAGTGTTGTCAATCACTATGTTCAGTTGTGCAACACCTGTTCTGTTACCAAACATAATGTAGAAGGTTTTGTCAGTGTTAAGTGTAAGTTTGTTGGCTGTCATCCAGGTTGATATTTTTAGTAGCTCTTCATTAACAATGGTGTTGAGTGAGGCAAGATTTGGGTGGGAGATGACATAAGTCGTATCATCAGCAAAGAGAATCGGTTTCAGGTGTTGGGATACGTTGGGAAGATCATTGATGTATAGGAGGAAGAGCAGGGGACCAAGGACACTCTCCTGTGGCACTCCAATATCAAGTGGTCGTGTAGATGAGGTTGAGTCTTTAATGGTGATACCTGTTAGTAAGATAGGATTTGAAATATATAAGAGCGTGGCCTCTTATA